>WEKY01039184.1:9141-27859 GCA_013390045.1 Picathartes gymnocephalus
CGCCGCCGCCGAGGGGGCAGCGCTGCGCCTGCGCGCCGCCCGCCCGGCGCAGCGCCTCCTGGCGGCCCCGAGCGTGGGTCCCGCCTCTCAGCGGCCCGTGGGCTCCCGCGTTGTGAGGGTGCTGTGGAACACGGCAGCAGACACAGCCCTCGGAAAGGGGTTTTTCAACCGAAGAATTACGAAATCAGTTAGGTTAAAAAACACTCTGACATAATCGAGTCCAAGCTACGGCCAAACACCACCGTATGAACCAGACCATGGCACTATCGCATCCAGTCTTTCCTTGAAGGCCTTCAGGCATCGTGACTCCACCACCACCTTGGGCACCCCATTCCAATGTCTGATCGCCCTTGTCTGTGAAGAACTTCTTCCTAATGCCCAACCTAAACACTGCAGGTGTTGCTACAGAGGCACTTCAGCTGGGCTGCCGACATTGCCCCTAACTCAGGCATGCTATCTCCAGGCTCACCTCTAAGCAGCCTGGTCTAGCACCCTTTCCCGTTCGAACGTCCTTTCTTTCCCTCTGCCGGGGCCTGACTCTTAGCAAAGCGCTGCATCCTCTCCTTGCAGCAGGGCAGGAAGACATTTGTCCAGCATACACTTTTAAGTCTCCAACCTTACAGCAAGATAATAACCTCACCATTTTGGGAGGCACCCCCTCACACTCCTCCCCACCTCATTTACTGTTAATACATAGTGTTAGCAAACCCCAGGCATGCCTATCCCCACCACAGGATTTGTTGTAGCTTGCAACACCTAAGAAGCCAAAACCATTAGGGTTTACAGAGAGAAGCCAACACAGCAGGCCACGGGTGCACCACGAGTCTCTCACAGACTTAAATTTCAACTTCCACATTCACCTACCTTTATAGGTCACCAGTTCTCATCAAGTGCTGGCTTTTCAAGCTTTCCTCTTAGACATGCATGTCCCAAAAGTCACCTGTCATTTAGAAAGGGACAGATTAGGGAAGGAGTTTAGACAGTGCTCAAGAAGGGATGAGAGGAGTCTTCTTCCTACAAACACTATGGGCTTCAAAGATGATGAGGGGACTGGAGCATCTCTCACATAAAGGCTGAGGGAACTGGGCCTATTCAGCCTCGAGAAGAGATGACAGAGGGGACTTCATCATTGTCCATAAGTACCTGAAGGGCAGGTGCCAGAGAAAGGAGCCAGGCTCTTCTCTGAGGTGCCAAGCAATAGTACAAGAGACAACAGGCAGAAGTGCTCAGGGAGTCCCAGTGAAACATGAGGAAGAACTTCTTTACTGTGCAGGTCACTGCACACTGGAAGACATTGTCCAGAGAGGTTGCACAGTCTCCCTGACTGGATAAATTCAAGATATGTCCGGATGCAATCCTCTGCCACATGCTCTAGGAGGTCCCTGATTGAGCAGGGAGGTTGGACCAGATGACCCACTGTGGGGGTCTCTTCCAACCTGACCCATTCTGTGACTCTGGGTCTCTACTGCAGAAAAACTGCAGGAATGAAATAACCCGAGCACTCAGCCATGACTCATGATGAGCATGCATTTAGGCTGGTATTTTCAAGAGGCTGCATTAATTCCTCAGTCTTCACTGTCTCCCTGACAGTTAGTGAGCCAACGGCAGTGTTTGGCTATTCTTGGAAAACCAGAAGTTACTGACTCAAAGCAAATGTATGTCATATAATTTTTGTTTCTTCAGTGAGAAAACAGGGAGAAGGGATGGACACAAAGCCTCAACCACAATGGCTCTCTCCCCAGTATAAAACTATAAACCTTTCTCACATAGTGCATTTTCAAATACAAAACTGGGAGCAGTATTTTACAAAAGAGCATTTTCTCACTCTGTCAAACAGGATTGAGATATTAAAGGAAATAAAGATGGGGGGAAGGGAAAAAACCAACAGTGAAAAACTACAGAGGATTATCATGGATGAGGAAGGGGAATTCCCTTTATCCTTTTGCATTAAAGCTGAGTATGACAAGCCTCACCAGTTATAGTATGCTCAGAAAAAAATAAGCTTGTTTCAACTGCAACATTTGTGAAAATACTATTAAAAACTAAAATGATAAATACAGCTGTTAAAAGATGTTTTTAGATTGTGTTATCCATACATATATTTTGATACTGTGATGATCAGGATTATGAAGTGTTAGTTCTTTCAGCAGCTCTTTTATCAATGTTACATGAAAGTTGTTCACCTTCACAAAGGGAGGCAAGAGGCATAACATTCATTCATAACATGTCTGAAGGCTACAGTAAATGCTTTAGAAACCTTTATGCTCCTGTTTAGAAGCCTTTGATTAAATCTGGACAGATTAACCTCAGCATCCTAGTAATGATTCATATTAAACAGTGCCCCTGTGTAAGAGGCTGAATGCTGTGGAAGCTTCTAGCTGTTTCCCCAGCCCCATTCCTAGAAGTTTTTGGACCATTGGACCAGCTACGATGGTATAAAGTTTTGGAGGGTATTGCATGGGGGAGGGTGGGGGGTGGAAATTAAAAGCAGAAAAAATAAACAGGAAACAAAATATAATAAGACATGTGTGTATATATATTTACATAAAATACTAGTAAAATTACAGACTCAACCCTGATCCAAAACAGCATAGCCTCATTCCACACAGATAGCTGTGTTCAAGTGCACTTCATCATGGGAGGATCTAGTATGCATCCAGTAAAATGAGGAAAAGAATATCATGTGCTTTAGAGGACAATTAAGACTTCATTGTTTAGCTATTTAAATACAGACAGACTGAAAACATTAGGACACAAGAGGGAGAAATAATACTATTGCAATCCATCCATGCCCAAACATAAAATTGATAACAAGACCGGTTGTAGGCATCATTAACAAAGCAAGGAAAAAAATGATTATCTTTCAAGGGGAAACAATTGACACCTGGGTAGAAAGTGACAGTAGTAGATTCAATCTGTACATGCCAATGAATAAAGATCTTATTATCTACACTGTACTTTAGCTTTACATTATTTCTTCAGGATGGCTACAGGAAAAGTAGTTTGCTCTAGAAAAATCAGAGCATGACAATTTATTGGATAAAATTTTTAAGAGAGTGGATATTAAATCAACTGATGGGAGACCAACCGATGCATGCTATTACAAGAAGAGGAAGTTAATCAAAACAGTAATAAAACACTGAAATTTGTCACAAAAATGCTTCAACATATTGCTATTTCTAAGAAAAATATTGTGGCATACTTTTCACCATTAGAAGTACATTAGTCTCTCATCTTCTCTTTACGAGGAAAGAGGTTCTACACTTTCCCTCCAGACACCTTTCATGGGATACTCAAAATTATCATTTTAAAATTAATTATCAAGAGAATTCCCAAGTTTTATGGGAACATAACTCATAATTAGGACAAGAAGTGAAACAGAAAGTTTAAAAGAATATTTTGCCTAAATTGGCCAAAACTTATTATGTCCAGGAAAAAAGCTTATGCCTTTGGAATTTTTTGTTACAGTAAATCATCACAGTATGATACCAAACTGTGAGTAGCTAATAAAACGGTCAGCAAAAACAAGAAAAACACTGATTTACTCACTTTACAGCTATGAGGGTTAGTACTTCTCTCTGTGCTGGATAAAGTATTTATTCTCAGATGAAGATTGACAAACTAGGCCTTGGTGGCTCACTACCAACTTTTATATATGTCTTCTTATTGATCCCTTGACTTGGGCTCTGTAGTTAGGCAGCAGCATTTCAACCCAAATTTTTGCATCCTGGTGACACAGACTGCTCTATGTGAATTGCATACAGTATGCAAAGCAACAATTTGGGTCAAAAAAAAAAAAAAAGGCAAGAAAAAGACAAAAGTCAATTTTGTATATAATTTATCAGCTGAGGAGAAAAGTGTATCTTTTGCTTTTCTGAAGAACCAATAGTTAAATGGTAATTTGCTACCAAGGAATGAAACTTTTGCGTAATATTATATCTTGACTTTTTTTCCCCTACCATTCCCTATAATTGCAACCAAGTTAGAAAAGGTTTTATCTGAATTTGAAACATTGTCATAAATAGTGGTGATGTATTTTATTCTCTCATCTTATATGAGAATTAAGAAGTAAGCTTATCTACAAAGGCAAGAAAGCAGAAAGTCACTCTACAATAATATTTGCTAGCCTAGTTTCACTGTAAGATAGCTGATTTTCTTATAAAGCCTGTAAGGAAGCTGTTCTAGGTTAACTTTTAATTATGGTAAAGTGGTTTTTAGCAAATACTGGACTCTGCTTTACATGTTGCCACTACATCAGCATCCTACAGCAGCCTATCTGCTATTTGCACAGGATTTAAACAAACTTCTAAGCAAGAACCAAATCCTCTCACAGACCCCACTTCATCTCTAGTAGTCACATCAGATTCAGCCTTGTACATTAAGGGATTGCTATGAAATTACTGCACAAAATCTAGTCCTGTATATTACCCTGACTCCCAGCTAGAATACAACCTTCAGAAACAACAAGAAAAATATGCCTATTCTCTAATGTTTTAGTACAGACCAGAAAGGGATTTACAAGCAGAAAGGTTCCATAGCAGGAGATATGCTCTCCATGACTCTGCTAGCAGGCTTGCCACAGACATCATATAAAGCAGCCCCAGCTATATGGCAGGCTGTTCTTCATACCCACTCTTATTGCAGAGAGCCACACCACCAATCACACTCCCAGATCCACCTGTGCTTTCAGGATATAGACTGCTTAGCACCTTGTGAGAAAGGCCAACCTATTCTCTCTCAGTGTGGGAGAACATCTCACAATAGAAGAAAGGGGAAGAAAGATTTAGCTTTGGTTTGAGTTTTTTAAAATTTTTTTTCAGTTATCACTGTGACTAATACTGCTCTTCTTATCACCTCACAGTGCTACTGAGGAGGAGATAATTCACTGGGTGGAGAATGCCAATTACTCATCTGCAAACAGCTGAACTGGGGAGCCCACAGTCCCACTGATCCTGCCCTTGCAGTTTATCTCAGCTGCCTGCTGCACCTTTTGAGTATGTAAGTGCTATTCATATACTGTCTGAGCCCTGTGGTTTTCTCAAGACAAAATAAGGAGACCAAAGTGAGAGTCTTTCCGAATAAGAGCACTTACATAAGTTTCTTATTATCAGGGAGTGCTGAAAGGGGAAAACTGTTTAAAATAGATCCACACAGACAAAGAAGTCCCATGACAGCTAGTAAAAACAAATTCTTACCAACTTGTTGATAGCAGCTTTCTGTAAGTTGCCTCTTGAACAATAGTGTCTTCAATTCCATTCCTTTTATTTCATGTTAGAATTTGTATTTTTTCATCTTTCAACTGTACACTTTTAACAGCTATGTAGGCCACAGTCTCCCTATCCTACCTTCTTGCAGCTGCTTCAGCATGGTTGAAAAATCAATCAGAATGGCTTAATAGTCCCATTGCTGGAGAAAGAGTGGAGTTTTAATATGGATTTTCCTCCTAAAAATAGCTCTGTCAGTGCTTCTGACAAGAAAATTATAAGGGCATCATGCACTTTTACATGAAAGGACCTAATTGTGTGAACGTGTCCATACAGAAATCACAAGAAGCATCATCAATGTCCCAGTGACCGTGAGGTCTCTCTGAAAAAGAGGAATTTGCTTGCATTGCTGCTACATGAATTGCCTAAAAATGTCATGGAGATGAAACATAATAAACAAGGCTAAAATTAGAATATCTGAACACTCAGCTGACAGTATTTTAGCAGCATTTATACCACATTCTTTAAAGTACAGCACAGTGGTGCCTCTCTGTAAGAGATTTCTACCAAACAATGATTCATGATGTCAGTGGAATGAACTGCAATTTAAGATCTTTGTTTGCAGTTAAAACTCTCTGTCTGAAGTACAAAGCTCCCATAGTATGATAATGAGCCCCCAAGAGCATCTTCTAAATTTTGAAGGATTTTCTCTCTCTTATGGCCCTTCTTATCCATTTTTCTAAGAAAGTTCAGCCTTTTGAATTGGTCCGTCCCTGTCTAGGAAACAGTTCCGGTTTAAAGTGCGTTGCCAGAGGCAGAATAACTACGTATATTAAATGCCTATCAATTTCAGGGTACTGAAAAGAGGCAAAAATTAGGAACTCTGAGGAGAAAATGTGGGCAGAATTTGGACAATAGTGTTAAGACACCTGGTTTATCAGCAGGGAGCTGTGGAAATCTGTGGAATAACTAGTGGCATTGCAAGGTGACAGTGTTGAAGTGAACATAAGTCAAAGTTTCATGCAATTGCATTTCTTACAAGGATTTGCTTAGGAAAATTAGTTGAGAGGTCCTGCAAGTCTTAGCAGTTTCCCTAGAACTTTCTTGGATTTTAAGTTCATTCTGAATAATTAGAAAAGTAAATTCATATTTCTGTCTGATTTCAACTCCTTTGCTAGCTGCGTATATAAGACTCCTCACTGAATACAGCCTTGTCTGAAGTGGAACATGGCAGTGACTATGTGCTTTAGTAGGAGGTGTGAAGAATAATTTTGACATTCAAGACTATTGGAAACAGTATGTAATTCATTGCCTTGAGATGGAATGTGGCCATAGTTAACAACCTGAATTTGAGAAAAGAACTGCAGAATCTCAGTTTTAAATCCCTTTTGGAAGGTAGCATCTCTAGTCATACAGTGCTTCAGTGCCAATATAGGTCGGTCACAGAAGAAGCAGTGCTATTTTTTAAACAGCCAAGGTTTAAATTCCCAGAGATGTTGCATGATTTATATTGGCAAGAAATCTCAGCTGCCTCACAAGATGTGCCCATTCCTGTGCTCTTCTTTCTGTTCTCTGGAGGTCTCTGAGGTAAATATTGAGCGAGTCAGACCTGCTTAGTGTAGAAGAACAGATGAAATCATGCCCTGAGGTGTTTTGAATACTCTTTTTTTTTCTATTTGTTGAATTGGCAGTGCCTGGAATTATAGCTGACAGATTTCAGAATGTGAAAATTATTAATCTGGGGGGAGTGCCCTGAAACGCTGCCACTTTATGGCAGATCTAAAGTAACTTGTGTTCCAGAAATCCTTTAAAGAGCTATTTAGAAAGAAAACCCATATGAGCTACCCAGTGAGTAACATTTGCTGTCCTAGACAATTATTTTTTCTTGTCTAGGCCATATTTTCTCTAAGCACAAGCTGAAGAAAGCCATAATCCTACAGTTGCATCACTTCATGAACTAAATGAAATTGAGCATAAGTACAGCAGAATGATGGAAGCCTGAAGAAGGTGTGATGAGAGCTTTCTTAGAGAGGACATATGGCCTCTAAAGAAAGGCTCTTTGGCAGCCAGCTGGAGATGGCACAAGCATTCATCAAGGAAACAGCAGCAGCAACAAAGGTCTTCTCTTTCTTCTGCTGGCTGAATAGATTTGTTACAGCCATTCAACTGGTTTTGGCCTACCTCCAAAAACAGCCTTCCATGTTAAACTGATGTGGGAGGAAGCTCTTAGTGTAAAAGAAACCCATAGCTATAGAGAAACACGTACACACGTTCAACTCATCTCTCCTTGCAGCCTCTGCCTTCAGCGAGTTCCTTGCTGTAACCCACTAAGGCAATAATCCTTGTGAACAAAAAGCACACAAACGTATATATGGACCCATGTGTTCATGCACATATATAGCTACTCCACAGATTCTGAGAAAGCATAATTTTTCATGCAAATCTTCTTTCAGCTGCATGACCTGATAGTCTTCAGCCTCTTCTTACACCAGACTGGGTTTCACTTTTTATATTTATCCTTGTATCCATGAGGTCTGACATCAGAATTCTTTACTACACAGATAAAGCCTGATGATACTCATCATGGGCAGTGTCACAATAGCACCAGATCGAGTAGAGAACTACGTGCAGCCCAGAAAAGTGGACTTAGAAATAGATGAACTCTTTGCAACTCAAAGTTATCTGTTAAGTGGCACTGATACTAATGCATGTTGGATATACTTTTTTAATCTGGATGAAAGCAACCCGCAAAGAAGGTATCCTTAATTGCTTCCTACAGATGGAGTGATCTGCTCTGGGTCATGATGTAAATCATTGGCAAATCCAGCACATAGATCTCCCAAGTTCTCATACATTAAACAGAGTTATGTTTTACATGAAGAACATCTGCACAAACTGTCACAGCTTCTGCAGAGTCAGTGGTAGACAAGTGAGATTTTTCTTGGTTCAGAGACAAGGCAGTGAAACAAAACTAAGGCTGTTTTTTCCCCTATAACTATTAATCCCATGAGAGTGTTCCCTAGCCCTTATCAGTAGCAGGTAATGACCAGCACAGTAGTGGTGAAGTTCACAGGTCAGAGAATTGCAGGTGGATGAATTCCAGCTCTCAGCCAATCTAAAGGGTTTTCTACAAACCTTGCTCATTTGTCCATCCCTTCTGTGGAAAAACCCACAGGATAGTCTCTGAGAAGGTGCAAGCCTTTGAAGAGTTTCTTCCTGATCTTTTGCTCAGAAATGAGGGAATTTACCCATCATGGAACAGCCTGTAAATTCCTCATGGCAGATCCTTAGAAAATCTCAGGCATCCAGAGGTGCCTGTATTTCCCAACACCACGTGCATGGGTGCCTCGTGCAGCTGCTGTGTTCTTCACTCCAGAACACTGTTCATATTGATAGCACTAGACTTGGTGCATTCTTTATTGGTCTGCAGCATGGAAAGATATATTCAATCCTTTGGAAAATGTTTGATGGAGCAAGCAATGAAAAATGATCAGGGAGAAAACTATTAGAAAGCAAAGGAATTTGTTGTAGGTGTAGGATACACCTAATGATAGTTGTATATTTCTGACCACATCTGCCAGGGAAACATATAACCTTCCATTTTTTCATAGGTCTTTCCAGAACAGTGATGACTGCCAAATGGTCTGGAAACACTTCTCTGGAGATAAACAATGGAAATGATCTAACATTAAAAATAACCCTAAAGGCAAAAACATCAGAAACCACTTTGAAACAAAGGAAAGGTGGAGTAAGCAACCCTTTTGGAGAGACTTATACTCTGCTTTGTGCTGCTTACAGAACCCAGAAATGCAAGTGAAGGTTGTGTTAGAAATTTTTAAGTTATATGCCTATAGCTGTTATGTACAGCATTCTAAACATTATAGAAATAAGGGATTCTGTTATGAAATTTACAGCAGTTAAAACTAGTTTATCTTTTTGCCATTATTTCAGCATGTGCTGTGACATGAAAAGAGGAAGTTTTGTTGCAAACCACAAAAAGATATTTTGCAGTAGAACAAGTATTCCCAAGATTTAATTCACTATCGAGTGTTACACAAATCATAGGAAAAACAGTTTCACTGTGGTAACAACCGAATTAAGTATAGGTCGCCAAAGTAATTTGACTCTTGGACTGCATTTTGAATTTTTTTATACATTTAAATATGTACAAGAAAGCATTAAGTTGCATTGCTACAACCTAACTTGTACATATTTAAATGACAGATGATAGAGAACAAACAGAACATTTTAGAATCTTTTTAAGTCATAGCTTTAGGTGTAATTTTGAAAGTTCTAGATTGAAAAGGATTTTTATTCACAACTATTACTTCTACTGACATCAGGAAAACTGTGCCTATCTCTGCTTTTCTTTTAATGCAGAAAGTCTTTAGGATCCGAATCTTACAAGTAAACAGTTCAGAATGTATAATTATCCAGCTTTTCACTGGCCTCCCTTCTACCTTACTTCTTAGAACAGATCTAAACAACACATACTTTCTCAAAAAGACTTCTATGTGACTGGCAGGTCTGGTAGGAGCTTCTGTCAGACGGTGTTCTCACTAGCTAATTTCATCTCCTGGTTCTTTGTACCTCATCATATCACAAACTTTGAGACAAGTGCTTAAATTGTCAGATTTGCTCATAAATACAACAGAGAAATGATGAGGGACTGAGTTTAATGGAGTGATGGATGCATATCAGCTGCAGCTAGAAATGTTTAGAAGGAGGGGGACTGATGTCTCTAGGAAATCCATCAAATCCAATTAGCTAGAGTGACCTTCAAGGAAATTCAGTCGGAGCTGGCTGCACAATCTGCATGGGTGGCCTTGTGTAGTCTTCAGGAAAAGGAGAGATTTCATTAGTGAAATCTTGTCTTTATAGTAACACCTCATCTTTCCCCACCAATGAGATATCAATGGCCATTGTGTTTGTGAACCATCTTTCTTTTTAAAACTCTCTGTACGAAATAATGGATAGAAGTGAGCTGAGAATTAGTCAGTCTTTGAGGGTACAAACCTGAACACCTGTCACATTCTCTGAATCCATCAGTAGCAGAGCTGAAGAAAGAGACAGAAGTCCTAGATGCGCATGTACAGTTACAATTGAATTAAGACTATTCAAAGTTCAAGTGAAAGTTAGTTAACCTGCCTCACATCCTGCAGAGTTTTTAAGAAAAAGAAACAAATTACATCCAAAATGCATGTGTTTCTTTCCTTTCACTCTTACATCACCCTTAGGATTTGTAATGGCAGCCCTAAGATCCACAGAAGATTAAAGGGGAACTGGAGAACAGGAAAGAAATGAAATCAACCCCAGTTTCTGAGCATAAAAGACCTTGTTTGAGGGTGAAGCTGGAGAAAAGTGTGGTAAGAGTAGTAGAAGCATGGACCATAAAAAGGGGTCTTCCAAGGACAAAATGGGTGTTTAGGGGAGCCTGTGGACCTAAGTCTCCCAGACTACCTTGTGGACCTAGATGAGGCTGGGTTTGGAGGTGTTATTCATAATAAAATGCAGGTAAGGAGAGTTGATGCTTCTACTGAAGACAACTGTCATGGTTTCTCATATATGCTAGGGGATTGCTTGATACAATTCTATTTTCAGCTATACCTCTGGCTAGGCTTACTGGTTGTGGGATGGAAGCAGGGCCTGGCAAATTCCCTCCTGGTTGGTGCTATCTTCACCAGATGAAGTGCTCATGAGAGAGATGACTCACACTACCTCATTTCTTCACTCTTATGCAACTTGCTTTTTTCCCACAGTAAGGTTTTCTTCCACATTTTTTCCTGTGATTTTTTTTTCCCTTTCAGTAAAGACGCGTGCTTTTACCGTGATTTCACCCTCAAACAGGCAGGGGAATTCAGTAATGCAACCTGGCAGGGTGTCAAAAGTCCATTTTCTCATGAGGAACAGGAAAAAGGTAATAATGGTTTGAGGAACTGGAAAACAAATACGTCCTATGTAGACTACAATTGGTTCATCTAAGTGAACAAGAACAATGAGCTCTGAGCCCTGAGGAAACAGCGTAAGGCTCCAGCAGGACAAAAAATATCCCGGACGAGAATCCCTCCGTTTTTAAGCGTGGAGTGGCCGGAGACGCTACGGGGCGGCGGCGGGAGGGACTGCGAGTTCCCGGCGCCCCCCGCAGGGCTCCAGCGACTTCTCCGCCACATGACCGGGCAAAATTTTAGGTCCTACCAGCAGTGGAGCAGGAAGAGTTATGGTCAAGCAATATATACATGCAAAAATTCTGTCATTCATACACTAACCAATCTTATTCTTACCGGCTCTTTTAGCAGCATAATTTGGAGGGCAAATGTGACACCACAAGAAAGAAGGCATGTATCCTTTATAAGTTAGTTATGTTTAATGTTTTGAAAACTGCTCAGGTACCAATTAGACTCAATGACACTGACCAGTCTGTAGTGTGGGACTGAACGCTCTAGGCTCACTCCATGAATCACATTTCCCTTGTCCTACAAAAGCTTCAGCTCTACAGTGAACTGTACAGTGCCTTGACGGTGTGCAGGACCAAGCCCACTAATTAAGACCAGCAATTTGAGAAAGAAAATAATGTAAATAGATAACATAAATCAATATTGGATTGTAGAGGCTGACTTCTTGACGTGATTTCAACCCTGTAACATGAGATCCCTGCTCAATGCATGTCTCTGATTGTCTGTGGCTCTAGTGCTGCCAGTACTGAGACAGCATCACCATAAAAACATGATGTGTCTCTCTGCCCACACTTAACTAAAAGATCAAAACAGACTTAGGTCTATTTTCATGTAAGTATGAGGAAATCTCCTTCTAGTTGCCTTGTGAAATATAGAATGGATACAGTATCATATCTGAGCTTAGTCACCAGGCATAGAGTAGACACTATAAGGGGAAATCAAGACAGAAAATTTTCCAGTAGTCATCCATTTTTAAAAAGAGGCTCCTCTAACTAATTCTGCTAAGGATTTAAACTGGGATTGTAAATAAAAGGAAACAGCAGGTAAATGTTGCCTGTTCTCTCAAGACAATGTGTCAAATAGCAATTACAAGGAAGAGAGAGAGAGAAAGCTCTGGGTGGACCTTATTGCAACCTTCTAGTACATAAAGGGGGTTACAGAGAGCTGCAGAGGGTCAATTGACAGGGACGAATAGTGATAGGACAAGGGGTAATGGATTTAACCTGACAAAGGGTATGTTTAGACTAGATATTAGGAAGAAATTCTTTGCTTTGAGGGTGGTAAGACACTGGAATAGGTTGCTCAGGGAAGCTGTGGCTGCCCCATCCCTGGAAGTGTTCAGTGCCAGGTTGGATGGGGCTCTGAGTCATCTGGTCTAGTGAAAGATGTCCCTACCCTTGGGACAGGGGACAGGGGGGTTGGAATGAGGCAGGGGGGTTGGAACAAGATGGTCTTTAAAGTCTCTTCCAACCCAAGCCATTATATAATTCTGTGATAATCACCACTGCACTGACCTAGCTGATCTTACTTTAGATTGAGATTTATTATTCTGAATAGTAAGTTAACTCAGTAAATACAAATTAGGGGAAAAAAAGACATGAGTCTCAATCAACAAAAGGATTATGCTACTCCAAATGAGTAGCATGTTATCTATTTTACATCCATAACTTTATAATGACAAATATAGCAGAGTTATGATGTGGGTATAAGGCTATGAGTTGAATATGAATGCTGGTATCTAATGGATGTTGTGTCTCTGTATGTTTAGAAATGAAGTTTGCGTCTGTATTGCTTGAACTCAGATGCAGGATTCTTGTGTTATCTTTCTGAAGCTATTCAAGGGTGGCTTTGGTGATCTGAAAACTGTCCCAAAGGATTTGTTTGACAAACATAAAACCTAAACAAAATACCTTGTTTTCCCTCTTGGTTTTGTTATTTCCAAACAAACTCTCATTTCCCCTCACAAACAAGGGAGACTTTGTCATTCCATGGGCAGAAGGCCTTGAATGGGAAACAAGGTGCTGGAGGCAGTGCAGAGTGCTCTGAGTGAGTGTTGCAGCCTATGCTGGCTGTGACAATGACGGGTAGCCTGCTGCTGCTTTATTTTTCACATGAAACATGAAAAAAAGGATCAAGGCTATCAGCACCTATGAAGATTTCAGAAACCTGAAAAGTTTTCTGTAGCGTTTTTGCTGAACTCTGGTGAGAGCATTTGCATTGCACTAATCACAGTTCTCCAAATAAGTTAAATATTTGTTCCACACATTTGCAAAACTGTGGCACAATGTTGCCAGTGTGGCAGCATGGTTCTGATATTCCTTTACAGGAGCAGTAACTCAATCTATGACTAGTCAAACAAGAGCTGTATGTGTGGCTTGGATTGAGGTAACACACGGTGTGCAAATGTTAATCATTACTAAGCCAAAGTTAACCATTATTTCTGTTAGGTGTATATCTTTTAGTGCAGACAGAAATCTCATTTGAAAGACTTCCTTTGTTATATTTTTGTTAGAGGGATGCAGATGTATGAATGATTCATGTTGCATGTGAGATGATACTGTGACCTATAATAATAGCCATTGCTGTATTTTGTTATGAAACCAGATCCAAACTAAACTTAAAATCCAAGTCTGTCTGTAAAATCTACTGCAAGCTTCCAGATTTTGGCCCAGAATTCCCACTCTCCAATGTTTTTAGACTTCTATTTTTCCAGGTCATCTGTTTTATGGAGAAAGAACATATAGCCATCTGGGAGATTAACATATATATTTTATGAAGCAGAGTAGAGCTCTCTCTTTACTGACTCAGATGCTAAAGACCCAGATTTGCAGCCTGCCTCCTAGCTAGCACAGCACAGTTAATACAGCTTCTGTTGCCAGTGGCTTACCCCTCTCCCCCTCATCAAGAACAAACCTACACTAAAGTGATGTTGGCAAAGCAGTAATATTCTAAAGAGGGGGAAAAAAACCAGTCCAGCTTTATAGCCATGTAGACAGGCAATTTTTAATGACAGAAGAATCCTTTTGTCAGTAAAGCTTACACTATTTGAGTAGAACTTATCAGCAATTGATGAAATAAATCTGGTTACTGGAGTGAGATTCATCTCCAGAGTGGTATATATGGCTATATCTGTGGATATAAGCATGGGACAGATCTGTGGTACATCCTCTGAAATGTATAAAAGCCAAATGAGAGTGTTAGTGGTGGGTTGATTTAATATGCAATATAAATTACCACAGGATGTAAAAGGAGTGAGCTGCAATAAGATGTGCCGAGGGACATCTCCTTAATTTTTTATACTTTCTTACTGTGCTGGTAGAGATGTGCTGTCATTGTAGCTATAGTTGGAATTACAGTATGTTTCTACACTGTGGTGTAGTTGGACTGTGCCAGCAGTTTTTCCTTTTTTCTGGACATTCCTCTTCCGTTTGTTTTTTTTAAATACCATTCTGGTTTTGGGTTTTTGACGCGCAGTGCCTTGGCTGCCCGGGGTGCCAAAGCCCCACGGTCAGGAGAGGATTTCTTCCCAAAGCCAGCAACAGCTCTTCGGGCACTCTGTCAGACTGTGACAGGCAGCGCAGCAGCAGCAATGACGGCAGATGTCACAGACGCAGTTGGAGGCAAAGGAACAGGGAGAGACAGCTGAGGTCAGGTTCCAACCAGGTTTGTTACGGTGGACCCACCACTGCTTGGACTCAGGACCTACACGTTTAGCAGGTCTGAGCTCAATAGAACCCAGAAATAGACTGTGCAACAGTTTTTATACAGTCTGTAGCTCAGGGGAGGAGCAGGGAGTGAGTCCAATAGGAACAACTTAAGGGAGGAGCTGAACAACAACTGACATAAACTATAACCTGTGAGGAGCTAAGAAGGAGGGAATACATTTGAACTGAACAATCAAGGACCGAGTAACTTTGAACTTTCCAGTGAAAGGGGAGAGACATCTGGGGGTAGGAGTGTCACCAGAGATTAGGGGAGGGAAACTGGGTGAATGACAAGGGAACAGTTCACAGGGACAGGGGTGATCTGAATGAACCACTTGAACTGACAGAACTAGAAAATCCACCACAACAGGTTTTCGGGTTTTTTTTCCAATACCATTCTGGTTTTGTTTTTTTTTTCTTACAGAACATGGATAGTAGGAGCCTAGACTGCCAATATTTTGATATCCAGTAGAGATTTATAACTATGGACTGCCAAGTTTTAATAAGTTATAGAGATGCTAAGCCCAGTGATAGTCTGCACAAGCCTCTAGAAAACACAGGACAAAAGCTGAGATCATAATCCTAAATTTGTATTAATAACGATACTGAATAAGCAGAATACTTTCCATTGCTTCTTAAAACAAAGACTGGGAATAGACGGGCCTTTTTGTTTACCCTCTAATAATTTGTTGGTATTTTTTAAATATAGATACAAAAATGAGCCTGAATTAAAAGCTTTGGTTCAAAGTTCTCAGTTTGAAGGAAGTTTGTACTAAATTCAGAGTATCATCTGCATTTTTCAGGTTAGAGTCTTCTTTTGAAACACTTTGTAACAAAATCCATGTCCAAACTTTAAGAAGCACAGAGTGTGTATTCAAATACAGACTTTAAGAACTGGATCTGTTATATTGAGAATCTAATTCACATTATTCAGATCCGCTGCATAATAATGGGAACAAATACAATCTTATTAGAAAATGCATAAGAAAAAGCTTTTAATGTAGCATTTGGCCTACATGTTCATCAGAAAGGCATGCACCATTTCAAAGATCTTTTGGTATCTTGCCAATGCTAAAATGTCATCTTTCAAAGACTGCATGCAGGCAGTCTTTAACGTTCTTCTCTTCTACCTTTTGCCAGTTACTGGAATATGAATTTAACATTTACTTACAGTTCTATTTACCTTGATGCTAAGAACAGCCTACCCAATCTGGCCACATCTTTTCGTTCAAAAACCAGTCTCTGACATGGCTGGTAAAAGATGCCAAGAGAAGTCTATGAGAATGGGAAAATCCTGTGATGGCTCTTCAGATTATTTCCCGGACACTCTCCCAGCTCCAGGCACAAACGGATTCCTGATCCAGTCACACTGCTTCTGTAGAAACAAACATAATCACAGAGAGTAAAGAAAAAACCCAAACAAGCAGACAAAACAAACAAACAAAAAAGAAACTCCCCAAGAAAAACAAAACCAAATTAAAACCAAACCAAAAGAAAAAAAAAAAAAAAAAAAAAAGGAAGATGTCTTTTGAGAAGCAAAGCTGTGTACTTTGATATCAAGGCATTCCACAAGATGGCAGGGTTCTGTCTTGGCAGGTCACTACAGCAGGCAACCTGAGCCTCTACAGAAGCCATTTTTTTCCTATCATAGTTTTCACCATCGGTAATATTAACTCTCTACTTTAAACCTATCAGTGCTCTATAGCAGTGATCAAAATAAGTGGCAAACAACTGAAAGACAGGAGACCTCTATTTTCTTATGTCTCACATTTTTTATATTACAACATTTAAAGCACCATATTCACATAAAGCATAATAATTTCTCGCTGTGTGAATTACAGAAATAAGTTTTTCTACATAAAATTAGACAGAAAATTATTGCATGCAACTGCAATTACTTTAACTAGGAACATTAACAGCAGTCCTCCACATTCCATCTCAGTAATCTATTATTTGAACTCCAAAAATCTTTAATACAGCTATTTGTTAACCGTTGTCCTCACGATCAAGACAAGGTAGATGTGAGGTTGCTGAAAAAGCCAGGTGACTGTCCCCTTCACATGTCCTGCTTCCTTGTGCTGGCTTTAATGTCTGTGTGTACAGTCCTAATGCAAGTCAGATCAACCTAAAAAGCTGATTGAAAACTAGCTGCTTTTACTCAGAGGCTTAGCTTTCAGCTAGATAAATGAGCTGAAATGACTCCACAGCCACACAGTCACTACTGTTGCAATCAGGAAAGCAGGTCAAGCATGTGACAAAGGGCAGGAAAGTCCCTTTCAGCAACAGACTGGTATTGGATAAGCTTACACTAATTGTGAAAACACACCCTTAAGTAACAAAGGAACAGTGGAGAGGATGCATCCTCAGTTCTGCCCTTGCTGACAAAAGGCAATGGAGACAGAGGAGAAAACCTAAAGCTCAGTTCTTGGACAAGTTCAATTGAAAACTTGTGCTGCAGCATGCCTAAATCTTGTGTGTGTCACAGTGATATGTTAGCTCTGACCTCAACTAGACGTGTTTTACTCTTTATTTGTAAAATAAGGATACTGATATATCAGCTCTTTCTAGAAGATATATGTTTGGTTTCTGTGAAAAATAAAGGCTCTGAAGTTTGGGGAAAAAAAAGAGAGGAACTAGAACAACTGTAGGGTCCTGGTAGGGTTCTCTGCAATACTTGTTACTAAGGTTCAGTTGAGCGGAAATGTATTCCCAGCGTAAATTCAAATGTTTTACAAACAGTGATAAGGATTTTGAATGAACTCAGAGCATGTTACACTTAAGATCTTCGTCATTCTTTTAAATGCCTAAACCCCGGTGCTTCCTATAAAGGTGCTACAGCCTAGTATTAATGCAAGGATAGATAAATAGACAAAACCCCAACGCACAAAATTAAAGAATTACTAGCAGCTACTCTGTACATAAATCAAACCAAAGGCCTCACTTGGGAATGGAGAATTTTTTAAAAATCCATCTTGCAGAGAAGCATTGTGTAGTTGCATTTACTAAACACTAAAGAATAACTAAACCCTAGATTTTATGTGTAAGTGGGAAGACATCAGGTGTGGTCAGGGTACTTGGGGTTCTCATTTGGCATCAGTGGGCTTTGTTATGATGAAGCATGAACAGAGACGTATCATTTCCCCTTTTATCACTAAAATTCAAATGAAGGTTAAAAAAAAGAAGGGAGTGAAATGCGAAGAAAATCTCCCAGTAATATCACCAAGTGCAAACAAATTCCATTGACAAGATCTGGTGTCTCCACAGGCTGTGAAAACCCTGGTAGCAGGGAGAAGGAATCTGGATTTTCAGGACCAAGCAGCTACATACTGACTGCAAGAGTAAGAAGTAAATTCTGTTAATTTTTATCAAAGGCACTCAGCAGGGTTACAACCACTAACCTCGTGCAGAAACCATCTAACATCCGTGCTTAAGCCCGGACCGGCAGTGGAAGACCACGGGGTAAGAGAAAGCAGTGACTGTGTCCGGTTTCGGGTCCGGGTCGGCGGGGCAGTGACGGTCCTGGCGAGGCCGGGGGACACCGAGCTCTGGGGGCGGTGCGGGCTGCCCCAGGTGTGCGCCGCCTCCGCGCGCCGCCTCCGCCCGCCACCAGGTGGCGCCGGCGCGCCCCGCCCTCGGGCCGCCCCACCCCGCCTTTGGCCCGTGTCATGCCCCTTTCCCCAGCCAATGAGAAGCGGCGGGGAAGGCGGAGCTCGGAGCGCGCGGCCCAATGGGAAGCGAGCTGACCAGGCGGGAGCCAATCGGGGGCACACTGGTGAGTTCGCGACTCCGGGGCCGGGAGCCGGCCGGGGAGGGGGCGTGGCCGAGGGGGCGCGGGCCCTCAATCAGGTGAGGGCGG
>WEKY01039184.1:27905-55920 GCA_013390045.1 Picathartes gymnocephalus
CCGGCCATGAGCGGCCCGGGGGCGGGGCCTGTCCTGCCCTCCCCTCGCGCCGCCGAAGCTGCCAGAGAGTCAGGTGGCTCCGGGATGCGCGGCGGCAGGGGCAGGAGGCGGAGGCGGGCGCGGAGGAGGCGGCGGATGGCGGGGATGCGGCGGCTCCTCCACGGCACACGCTGCCTGGTCTCGCCCCTGCCCGCGCTGGGTTGAGGCGGCCCCGCGCCGGGAAGCCCCGGCAGCGGCAGCGGCGGCGGCGGCACNGCGGCGGTCCTGGCCCCGCCGCCCCCCGCAGCGCCCGGCTGCCGCGGGCGCCTCCCCCTATGGAGCAGCCTCGCCATGGAGCCCCTTACCGAGCTCAGTCAGGAGGGCGCGGGCGGCGGGGAGCCGCCAGGCGACGGGCCGCTCTGGACCGCTGTCTTCGAATACGAGGCGTGTGGCGAGGACGAGCTGAGCCTGCGGCCGGGGGACGTGGTGCAGGTGCTGTCCCGGGACTCGCACGTGTCCGGCGACGAGGGCTGGTGGACGGGCAAGATCGACCAGCGCGTCGGCATCTTCCCCAGCAACTACGTGAGCAGCGGCGTGCAGGGGGGCGGCCCGGAACTGCGACCCCGATACCCGCCGCCCCCCGCCATACAGCGTAAGGGATCCCGGGCCCGGGGCTCGGGACTCGGTGCGGCCCCTCCGCCGGGAGGGAGGCAGCCAGAGGAGAGGCCCAGTCGTGCCGCACTATCGCGGGCTTGGGGTGGGTGTGGGAGGGGGGACGGGACCGGCGGAACTGCCGGGGTTATGGCTCGGCCCTCCCGATGTCCCTGCGGGGAGGTCTGGCCCGGCCCTTCGGTGGGTCCTGTTGGAAGCCGTGGCCGCCGCGGAGGGGGAAGAGAAGGCCCATTCCCGTGGCGAGCGGCCGTGGGAGGCCGCGGGCCCAGCCGGCAGCGGAGGGGCCCGCGCTGGCCATTGGCGGGGAGCGGAGGGGCTACGACGTTTCAGCCCCTCCCTCCCTGGGGCTGCCCCAGGCACCCGGTGTGTTCCCTTTCCCACCCGCGGAGGTATTCCTGCTGCTCCCGTGCCTTTCTGTCTTCCAGGCTAGCGCGCCGCTCCCTTGGAGGCAGAGCCTCGCTCAGTGTGTTGTTAGCGTTTCAGCGACGCCGGGAGCAGTTTCCCATTGTTAAGACCTGTGTTTCCGGGGGCTGATAAATTTTCATCAAGCGACAGAATCCTGATGGCTAGGCAGTGGTGGAGACACCAGGACTCCGGTCATTCTGCCTTTAAGAATATTCTTAAGGAAAGGTTGCTGGGAGGGAGGCAGTTGTTTTCTGAAGTGTTGATTCACTGCTAATACTTTTTCAGTATCATCCTACTTATTAACCAAAAGCTTATTAATTCTGAATGAAAAATTCCTAATTTGACTTGTGTTACCTGGTTCCTCTGCCCTCTTACAAGTTCTGCCCTAAAATACCTGTGAATGAGGATATCTAGGCCTGCGTGAGGGTCGCTTGACTGTGTTGTGATGCTGAAGGCACTGTGAGGGATTGGTTTGTTTCCGTGAATTTCAGTGCAGTTTTGAAGCCTTTGTTGGAGAAGGAGTATAGGGTTGTTTCATCTCTACATATTTTTAGTCACTATGTACAATTGTGGAAAGAGAAACAGAATGGAATGACTGTTTCTAGATCCTGTTTATCTATCACCATTGACAGTTCAGGTGAGGATGCTTTTTTTTTGGAGGAGCAGAGAAAAATCTTCAGACTAGTAGGCTTTTCTAGAAAGTAAAGGAGTGAAAAGATGCTTTGTCCTATCTAGGCCGTATCTCCAAGGAATACAACTAATAGCTCTTTTTTTTGCTCTGTATTCTGCTTGAAAGCAGTTAGGTAAAACTCAGTAATTTGTAGTATTGCCCTTGGGCTTGTGAAAGGACTAGGTGCTGTTCCTTTCTTTCATACTGCAACAGCATTGGTAAGTTATTTTTTTCCCCACACAGAGCAAAAGCTGTGAATGAATGCTTATTAGGTTTTGCTTTTCAGATACTTAAGTAGAACCATTTTATAGAACTTTTTGAACCCTCAGCTCCCATCCTGTTTCGAGTGTTCAAGTTCAGGCTTTGTAATTGTGGGTTCTCCTGTCTTGCTGCCTCTTCTGTGGTTTGGTAGTTCACAAACAGTTGTGGGGTTTTACCTTCCCCTTTCATCTTTGCCTTACTCTTGCCATCCCCCAACAGAGCTACGCTACTTCTCTTCTGTCAAGTCACCAACATATGTTCATGACAAATGTAGAATTTATTGCCCTTTAGGTTTGTATAATGCCTAAGGAGTGTGGGGTTTTTTAAAAGAAACAATGCAGTTTGGACAGGGGTTAAAGTTGGTTGCCATTGAATTGGATTTTCAAGTTGAATATTAGAAATTCTTTGTAAGGAATGCTGTCCACTTTTAGAGCTGATGATGTTAGTTTGATAGCTGTTTGGAATAGAAATCACAGTCTGCTGTTTAATACACCATAGTCCAGTAAGTCCAGTTTTGCAGGAGTGATGCAAATTGTTGTTCTGGACATGCACCTCAGCACAGAACCTATTTTTACTTGCTTTCCTAAAGTTTATACTTAATGAAAATTTGGGAGTATAAGTCCTAGAGATTCTGCTTCTACTGAGAGCTGTAGTAGTTTAGCTGGTAATTTTAGCCATCCATGTAGTGTGCTTGAATCTTGCCTTGGTGAGGATACTATGAGTGATGAAAATAGCCTGAAACTGGCTGTCAGCAGTGGGCCAGCTTGAGGGGCTCTTACTTCAGACTGCATTAAACAGTGTAATCATATGGTCTAATAAGGGCTGATTAAACAGCACCTACTTTGCAGTTGTCAACATGGCCACTGGTTCATGGTTTACAGGCTCTGTAATTCCTTACCAGCCCACAGACGAATGAGAGCACTTCATTTCTTGAATTCGGTACAGTCCTGTACAATGCGTCTGCCGAATTACACCGGAGTTAGCGTGTTTAGAAATATAAGAGAAAAATAAGTATTTTGTGCTCTAATGTAGCTGTATAACTCAAACTATGAAAATGAATAAACTAACTCAGCAGAAAATACCTTTTAAAAACCCCAAACAAAATATTTTTTGAAAATTAGAGGAGTTTTTTTTTCTGAAGAAACTACCCACGAGGGTGAGCTGGCCAGTTTGCCTTGCAGAAATAAACATTTTCAAACTAAAGCTAAGATCGTGCTTCCAGATAAAAGAACATTCAATGTCACACATTAGATTTCATCTGGAAGCTGAAGTCTCTCGGTTTTACATCCCACCCCTATTAATTTGTGCCCACAGCTGGGATGTGCTTTTTCTGATGGAAAATGGGTGGTGGCACACGAAATGTTCTGCTTTCCAGCCCTTCTATTTCCTTTGCCCATCTCGTTCTCCTGCCTGCAACCTTCCTGTCGCCCTTCTCCCCCGCACCGGAGCGGGGATAGGGCGGTGGATGGGGGAGGCTGGGGCGCTGCCCGTGGGGCTGTCCCGTCCCAGCCCCATCCCAGTCCCGTCCCATTCCGTCCCGTTCCCCGCTGCTGCCGGAGC
The DNA here is from genome assembly GCA_013390045.1 of Picathartes gymnocephalus. Lineage (NCBI taxonomy): Eukaryota > Metazoa > Chordata > Aves > Passeriformes > Picathartidae > Picathartes > Picathartes gymnocephalus. The sequence goes on from WEKY01039184.1 coordinate 31,453, forward strand.
TGTCCCTTCAGCACCTGCGGGCCCGCGGGCGGCTCGCTCAGCGCCTCGTTGATATGCTCTCAATCCGTGAAATACCCGAGCAGAGCACCCGCTGCGAACTGCACCTAAACGCTGTCTGTCCGGAGCTGGCGGGGCAGGCAGTCACCCTGGCGGTGTGGGGTGCGTGTTTGTTCATTTTCATCTTTTAACTGACCTTGTCGCTGGGAGCAGGTTGATTGAAGATTCTACCAGTGCTGAAATTCTATTGAGTGAAGAGATAGGACTCAACATCTGATTTCTTTAGGTCTTTTATTAGTGAGGAATACAAGAGTGACTCTTTGTTATCTCAGTGACAGGGTAGTCTCGCATCTGGAGTTATTGTCATTACAGTCTTGTTCTAAAATTTCAGTGTTTCTGGTCAGAATCTATTCCTTTCATGTTTTCTAGTAATCTCTGTCTCAAGCATTTGAACGCCAAAGTTGCTACTGTAGGACTGAAATCTTATTTGTTGTGCAAATCCTTGAAGATCAGAGTGTTACCCAAAATATATATTCACAGTAGCAGAAAAATAAATTCTCTTTGTGTTCTGGACTGGAGAGACTTTTTCTCCTTCTGGCAGACTTTCTTGGTCAGTTTTTTGTCTTGTTTGCCATTAATATTTTGTTCATGGAACACTAGGAAAAGCAGCACAGGCATCCTTATTAAACTAACTCATAGGTGACTAACTTACAAAAGTAAGCCAACTTCTAAAAATCATGTTCAGGAGAGGTTGAGCTCAGACAAAATAAAAGCCTGCAACTCTGGATAGAAGAGTTTGTATTAACTCCATACAGTTTTGTGACAAAGTCTTGTGCTCTAGGCTTATACATAGGAAAGACATTTGATTGGAATAAGGAAACTAGTTTACTTAAGTGGCATCTAACCTGCTCCCTTACAAACTTAATTTTCTTTCTACTAGACAAAGCAGGGGAACCATGTCAGATTTGGCATTTCGAATGCGGGAAAGTATTAAAAGTCTTGGTGACTTTCTGTTTAAATCTGGCACTATGGTACTCTTCCTTTAAAACTTTTTAAAATTTCATTGACTGTAATTGGTAACCATGCAGATATCAGACGGAGTAGCATCAGTGGTAGTGTACTACTGCTGTAAATTAAGTTGTGTCAATATGTTTTCATTGGTGGAGTGTATGTGGAATTTTCATTGTACATTAGTCAGTGTTTGTGGGTTCTTTTGGCCAGCCATATAAGCTGTTTCTAGTGTACAGTTGTACAAGATGCATTTGCTCATTGCTTTTGCTCCAGGTGCAATTTGTGTGCTGACTTGAGACATCTGCATCTTTAGATCTTTTTCCTGTATGATACCTATTAGCCACCAGTTACTGTGTCAGCCTGTAAAGTCAGTGTGTGGGAATAGGAAGTTTCTGTAACAAAAATGCAGTGTGCATTAATCAAGAAATGTTTTTCTTATTGCGTGCTCTGCACACTCAGTATGTGGTTTGATCCATCTGTTTGTCACACTGTTGTTGGTAACATCAGAACTGGTTAACAGATCTCTTGTGGGGAACAAATCTGCAAAGCCTGGAGAAGTGTGGAAGAATAAGTGTGATTTGGGAAGGACTAAAAGATTATTGTGGCAGTTCAGTAAGAGACATTCAAAAAAGGGAGAAGTGAAGAAGCAGATGCATTTTGTGTTCAGTTTTAGCTGTTTTGCATTAAGCACTGTATTGTGAATACAGTGAAGATTAGTTGATGAGTGTGTTTTTAGTTTTTGGAATCTTGTACTGTCACTGAGAGTTTATCCTTAAGGGGGATAGGGGCAGGGACATCAGTATTATAAGGGTTTAAGTGTGATAGGAGGCCATTTTATTGTTTTATCATTTACAGTGAGTACTTCATACAGGTTTTATGACACTGCAAGGTCTGTTTTACGATACTATTTGGCACTGAAAGGTTGTCACAAAGGCCTGCTGCTTTCCTTTGTATTGTTTGGGAGTGAAAATTGGCCCTTCCTCCAAGGTTAAGGGTGAAGTTGGCCAGTGTGGACCTTCAGCTGATGTACAGGCTGCATAGTTGCTAAATGCTTACATCTTTTTTTTTCCTCTTTCCCTAGTCCTAGAGATCGACTTCTCAGAGCTCGTTCTGGAAGAAATCATTGGCATAGGGGGCTTCGGAAAAGTATATCGAGCTATGTGGATAGGAGATGAGGTTGCTGTCAAGGCAGCTCGCTATGACCCTGATGAGGACATCAGCCAGACCATTGAGAATGTCCGCCAAGAGGCCAAGCTCTTTGCGATGTTAAAGCATCCCAACATCATTGCCCTCAGGGGTGTGTGTTTGAAGGAACCCAATCTTTGCCTGATCATGGAGTTTGCCCGCGGAGGATCACTCAATAGGGTGTTGTCTGGTAAAAGGATACCTCCTGACATACTGGTGAACTGGGCAGTGCAGATTGCCAGGGGAATGAACTACCTGCATGAGGAAGCAATTGTTCCCATAATTCACCGTGACCTCAAGTCCAGCAACAGTAAGTGCTACACAGGGAACAGTCAGGGTGCTGGGATATGGTTTTGGGGAAAAAATATAATACAAAGAAAAGAGGGGAGTAATGTTAATTTAGTGATCCGTTCTTGTGAACCACTGTATCCTCTAATTCAATCCCAGAAGGGTTTATTTTTATACAGTATGGTGCTTCAGATCACAGGAAACATGTAAATGCTTTCACTCTGTAGAAGCAACTTGAATGATTGGATGCAAAAGCAACTGTAAATGAAGCATGCTTTGCTAGTAGTTCATATTCGTATAGTGTCTAGGTTTTATTGGCATTTTAGCAGACTTCTGTATGTTACGAAGCCTTATTGAACTTAAATTGTGTATTATTCTTCCACTTTTTGGAAGGATAAATGCTTCTTTGTAAAGGTAAATGCTCCTAGGCTTTCATTTTACTTGCTAGATTTTGCTGTGTAGTTGAGGTGAAAGCCTGTTTTCCTTGTGGGAGATTTAACCCATCCCAGCTGAATTGGATCTTCTCTTTATCCATTGTAGGGCTGGTGTTGACAGAAACATTAACTTGTGTGAATTAAAGGCCTTGTACACCCAGGACTTCAGCGGATATTTCTGGTGCTTTACATGATATAACTCACCCATTAGAGAGCAGGGGGACTGAACTTTGGTGGTTAGGATTGTGGAAATCATGGTGATTTCAGCTGCTCTGTAATACTGACAGCATTACTGTTTGTTGCTTGAGTGTTGTTCTTGTAGTGTGTCTCTTTTCACAAACTTAAAACTTCTCAAAGTCAAACGCACACATAGGACATTGTTTATGAGCGTGGGAGAAAAATGCTGCAGTGGTTTAAAGATCACCATCTCCTTTCCTGATGCCTGTATGCTGCTGTTTAGCCTTTCTCTCTCCTTGTCTGTGTCTAGATGGCAAGAGCACACACAGATCTGTGTATTGGTTGTGGTGGTTTAGATTGGTGTGTTAGTATGAACTCATTGTAATTTATGGCTTGAGTTAATAAGAAGCTCTATGAACTGGGTGGCTTGGATGCAGGCATATGTTCCCTTTTGCTTTGAGGGCAGGGACATTAGCAAAGAGGTCTGACAGATGGGAATTTTAATATCTTAAATAGATTCACTAGCACTAGCATTAACCATTGCAATGCTGTAAATTTCCAGGCCTTGCAGTATTTTCCTAGGTTTTTTTGGTCTCAAATGTTGTGGCAGTGAATTTACTTGGTTGGGAAAGCATAAAATAAGTATTATTAGTTCTTGTTAGTGAGTTTGTGGATAGGAACTATAAGAGCTTTCAAGCTGGTTTGTACAGTGTTGTTCTTATAGTAATAATGTTTCCCATTTTGTTAGAGTAAGGCAATTTCAATGTCGGTAAGGATTTCCTGATATCCAAACCCTTCCCTTACAGATGGCAAATATATGGGCATGTTGATAAATGCTGTAAAATTAAGGAATTATTTGCTTAGTTTATGAATGTCTGGCTGCATCTCTGAATAAGAAATAATTGCCTTTTGGTGTTGTGCCTTTCCTCCTTACCTAAGAAAATATTTACTTGCATATTTTGCTAACAGGCCATTAAGACTTCCTTGCTAAGTGCTAGTTGAATGTTTTTGAGGTTTAGAATTAAAGCTATTTCTAAGATAAAAAACTGTTACCTTCTAGTATTTCACTGTTTTATTCAGACCAGAGACTTCCAGTTGCAAAAGAGAAGAGAAAAGCATCAACAAGAGAACTGGCCCAACCAGAGGGATACCAGTGCACAGTGTTACCAACCAAACAGAAATGGGTGCTAGAAAACATCTGGACTGTCAGCAGCAAGAGTAAATGTCTCTTGTCACAATGAATCAGCAGAGTGTAACTGTGCTGCATTGTAAATGGTCAGTGAGAAGTTGCTACATGTATTACTATTATTTCCCTCATTTGCAAGGAAGCAATAGTAAAGAAAGAGGAAGAATGAGTGGGAATGCCTCTGAAAGGATTCAGAGATGTTCTGTGTTTGAAGGGGAGAGGTAGAGAATTTACATGGTGGTTGTGACCAAGATAGAATCAGATCTGGAAGAGAAATGATGGGTATAGGAAAATTCAATCCCAGATAAGGCTGGAGCAAGCAACATTACATTTGAGAATCTAAACAAATGGAGCTGGTACTGGAGGGAAGGACTTGAGATATTTTAAGGAAAAATTATTGGTTTGTTTCTCTCTTTTGAAATAAGATAAATTAGTAACCTCAGGCTTGACATATTGCAGCAGCTGTTTATTAAACAAAATGGAGTTCTTCGTTCTGTGCTGTGTGATTGAAGAGAAATTCAAAAAAATATATGCTATTTTAAGCATTTAAAATACATGTTCTTTTCTGAGTGTATCTACAGAGCAAGCATCATAAATATTAGATTATGACAATGGTGTATCTTTTTTGTGGGGATAAGGGATTGTAGGATAAACAACTTTGGGCTGCCTAAGTCACATCTTTCTTGGTTACTCTGTCACTATATTGCTGAAATCCCTTTTCTCGTCTATGTAATAAGCATCTTAGAAATTTCTCTGTTCTGTTTTCTGTGGGAAGATGTTTACTAGTTTTGTAAATATTAGTGGACTAAGTATATTATTGCATCCTGATTAATATATAGCTTGCATTTTGTGTGTTTTTCTGATGAACTTAGTTTTCTCAATTACTGTGGATAATGAAGAGCAGGTTATCTTGTTAGCTTTGTGCCTGTAGAATTACAGGCTTGTAGCATTTTCTTTGCACAAGTTACCAACCACCAAGTGACAGGCAGTGATGTATCTGTGGTGAGGAAGGAGCTTCTGCTTGCAAGAACTTGGAAAGGATTCTTGCAGATGCATTTCTTACATGTACTAAACATCTACAAGTGCTGTAGAGCTGTCATGGGAGCATCAGCTGTATTGATCTACTGATTGGTACTGCCTACATTGAGTAATAGACTGTGATTCTTGTACATCTCATCTTGCCTTCAAGCACCAGCTGGGATGTACACTGCATCTGAAGCTGCAGGATGAGTTCATTTGGGAGTTAGGGAACAAGATGGGGCAGTGGGAAGGAGCAGAATTGCCTTATTTAAAATCAATTTTTCTATTACAATAGAAGAAAAGCAGAGAATGCCTTGTTCTCAGATGTCTGCTTATATTTAGGCAGACACAGAATGCATAAGGACAGTACTTCATGATGAATCTTCTAAGCAGGTCATATAATATTTTGAACATGTCAAGTGGGCACCCTAATACGCATCTGAGAAATTACCACATTATATAAGGATTTGGAAAAAAAAATTCTTTTTTATTTAAACTATTCCACCTTTGTGCACATAGGTAGTATATACCAAAACAATCCTCAGAATAGTTGTCAACATTTCTGGTAGTGTAATAAAGAACATAGGGTTTTGATTACTTTGGGAGGTAACTTCAGTTTAGTTCATCTGAACTGAACTTCAGACAATTATTTGAAGATTCCAGGAGGTGTCTCTTTCTTGAGATATTCCTCATCAAAAAGCACTCCAAATCAATTGTCTGTTATCCATCTTTTTTGGTTAAAAGAAGGAAGTTTTTTCTGTTCTATAGTTTGTCTTAATTTTTCTTCTTTATATTTTCATAACTTAACACTTAATGCTAATACATTTAGAGTGTAGGGAAGAAGCTCTGTATGTTTAGTGCCATGTATGTTTGAGGAAGATTTATTGTAAATCTTGGAGGTTCTGAGGGCTGCCTGTTTCATTATTTTGGGGATGCAATCAGGAAGTTACTAGAGAAAGGTCGTTACAGAATGAATTGTACACCTGTGATTGTTTTAGAGACTCTGAAATTACTTTGTTGAGTCTGAGTTCAGCTGGCAGTAAGTCTAGTAGACAAGTGTTCCAGTGGCATTACCAACTCATCTGTCAGTCATATAACTATGCGAGAGAAAAAAGATAATTTAGGAAACTATTTGGTTCTGCTGTGTGAGGAGGTAAATATTTATCTTTTTATTTTGGGCATTTAATTTAAGGGATTCAAGTTATTCCATATGAAAATTAATCTTATTAATCTGACAGAACCCTCAGGGGCTGCTGCTGCTTCTCTTCATCTGGTGATATTTCCAACCTTTCCTTTTTCAGTTGCATGTTGGTGAGCCATTGAGCATATGTTATGGAATCCTTAGTAGACCTTTCCCATTGTGAAAGCACCTAAATAATCTGAATACTGAGCTATAGAAAAAATGCAACTAGAAATGCCCACTGAAGTCAACATCACTGCACTTAGAATAGTTCTTAAGAGTTTCCATCTCTTTTATGTCTCATCTTAATGACTTGATTCAAGTCTTAATTCTGGCTAGAGAAAAGTGCCTGGCATATAATGCTTAGGATCAAAAAGGGACAGTCCTTTTGGTTTTAGTGAAGTAAATAATGACGTTGCTCCTGTTTGTTTCTGTTTGTCTATCAATGTTAGATATGCCAGCATTACTATAGGAGTAAAACCACTTAACTTATTCTGTGGAGAACTAGCAAAAGCATATTTGCTTTTTTTTTTTTGACTGTCTCAGCAAAACATGTTTGTTATTTGCATTACATTGAAAGATTTTGCTGAGGGTCTTCTTGCCAGCCAGCAAAGTGGTTTTTAAAAGTCACCAGGGTTGGTTCTGTGTCACAAAGTGGCACAGAAGATTAACAGCAAAGTGACATTGCCAAGGTCAAAGAAAGAGGAAAGGACAGAGGTCAAAATAAATCCCAACAGTTCTGATTCATCCAAGTCAGTAGTTCTTCCTTTCAAGTTATTTGAAGTCTTTATCTCTCCTACTTTTTGGACCACCAGTGTAAGCTTGTCATGTCCTGAGATTCAAAGCTCTAGGTTTCTAAATTAATTCCAAACTCTGCTATAGCTTTGCTTATATGTAGTTAAGCCTTTATCTTTTCATAAAGATGCCAGTAGAACTGACTTTCCACATGGTCTATGGATAGTTGTTCCTAGGACTTACAATATTCTTTGTTTTTTTAATTTTAATCCAGTCATAGCTGGCACCCTTCTGCTGGTCTTTTCAGAGAGGGAAAGGTACTTGTAAGCCTCTTCCTCTGTCTGGCAGAGGTGTAGAGGAGAAGTCTTTCAGGGTCTGCTGAACGTGTGTTGGCAGAGCAGTTTGGAAGTCTGCGCTATTATCGGGCTTCTGGTACTCCAGTATAATTTGCTGACTAATTCTCCAGTGTTGTACCTTGTATCAGAATGGATTTCCTTTGTCAGTGCAATTAAATGACTGAGTAATGCTTTATATAAAATATAGTGAAGCTAGTTCAGTGATAGCTGAATGCTTTTCACTGGTTGAATAATTGACCTGGCCTTAGTTGGGTAGTCCCTTGGCCTGTAAGAAGAGAGTGATAAAAAGGTGAATTTTTGGGGGGTGGGTCGGCGGGAGTGGTGGTGTGAAAGACAACAGGAGATGAATTTTCAGGGAGCAAAAATCAGTAAAACTCCTTTTTTCTTTCTTTTTTCCTAAATTTAAAAATTTTGTACAGTAGAAATCAGAGCTTTCAAACAGCCTGAATATGCTCCTAAGGCTGATGAAAGATGACTTCAGGTTCTGCCATTATCTGATCTATCTGTAAGATATTGCTGATGGTGCATAATTCCTAGTTCTGGTTACTGTGCTTCTATTTCTCTCTCTCCCCAGAGTATAATAATTTGTGCTGGTATCCTGGTCACTTGTATTGTAGTTAAAAAAAAAACAAAAAACAAACAAATAGCCATATCTCTTTTGCATGTGGTAATATGATGAGGAAGTTGATGCCATTAATACTACACATTTTCATTGAAAAGAATGAAAAAAAAATTTATGTACTATTAGTGCAGAAGATGTAAATTATGCCTGAAAGTGCTGCTAATTTTTAAGATATTAAAATACCAGGAATTCACAGAAGTAGGGTGACAGTTTGTATGTTGTACTTTTGTACTTTGTTGAGTTTTTTCTTTGTTAGCTTTTGTAAATAAGTGCAGCTGTTTTGCTCTCAGAGAGGGTTGAAAGATGTTTTAATGTTGCTGTCTTATTTTTATGTCTTAGTAAATGGAATTCCAAAATCAAATAAATCTTCTGTAAATGGTTTGTTTTAGCTGAATATGGATTGATATCTTCACTGTTGAGTGCAAGTCAAAAATATGAAGTCTTTAGGAAATAAGTTTGATGTCCACAAGAACACTTTGGTATCCTCCTGCCCACACTAAGTAGTAAAAAGGCAACTTCACAGATGGAATCTGTTACCTTATAGACAAGTATGGAAAGAGTACCTCTTGTTTTTAGCAAATGAAATTGTGTCTATTACATTTGAAAACCTAATTAATATCCTTTTCATGTAAGTGAGCCATTGTGTACATTTTTTGCAGGGTTCTCTTTGCTCCTAAGAAAAAGTAACTTAGAGTTGGGGTGCTAAGCACTTTATTCAAATTGTGCATATGGAAGCATGGAATGGACCTAAGCAATGTCATGCAGCAGGTGTCTGTAGGCATCCCCTGAATTCACCATCTGATCATCTGTGATAGAGCTGGGGAAGAGCTATGTTCTTCTGAAATTTCTAAGGAGCCAGTTAGGAGTGAGAACAGCCCTGTGGTATTTCTGGGAAGCTACAATAATTCCTTGATCAGCAGCTTCACTTTTGCTTTTTTTTCATCAGACAATTCCATTCAGAATTTCAGCATATCTGAAACAAGCTTGCTCTTGAAGCATCAGACATTAAACAGTCTTGCTCTTTGAAGTGATGATTCATCACTCAAGATGATTCTTTAATTTTAAGTAATATCCCATTTTGAAGACTGTGTGTATTTCCTTATGACAGGACAAGGGAGACCTTAAGCTGTTTGAAAGAATACGGGGTATAGGACATGGTTTTAAGTAGCTGCTTTTTGGTACTGTTTGCTTTCTGATTCTAGGATAGTTTGTTATGTTGGTGTGACTTTGCCAGAAGGTTGCCAAAGTTGACTGGCATGTCTGCTAATTGCTTGTTAATTGTCCGACTGCTAATGGAAAATCTTCCTCAGACCCAAGCTTATTGCAAATATGAAAAAGTAACAGAACCTCATGCACCAAGGAAAGAAACTATTCCAATGCATAACAATTCAGAATTATGTTGTTTGGTTTCATCACTGTTCCTTAAGTTCAGAAAGAAGAGCTCTTGCCCACTGAACAGTAAATCTTTGTTTCCCAGTCTGTAGAATAATCATTATGGTGGTAATGGCAGCGTGGTGCAGCATCACGCAGGGTCCTCTTGGGAAGGAAGTAGCCAGAGGGGACACAACCTTCCTATGAACCATTTGTATTACTGCCACACACAGCCCTTCCACTTTGCTTTCTAGAAGCATTGTTGTATTGCTTTTATTATAAGATGCATTTATTATAACACCGTTTTTAATTAAAAACAAAAATATCCTCCCAAAAGAGCAAGCATTACCTAGTGCTGTCATGGGTTGAAGAGTGATTTTTTTTATCTGTAAGGAACTTGACTGCTTCCTTTAGGCCTGGAAGAACCAATTAGCTGGCTAGTTCTAAAATGGGCACTCTGTTTAGCCACTTAAGAAGCTGAATACGCCTCTGTGATTCACATTTAAGAAAGGAGAAGCCTGGGAACTTCTTTCTTGCATCCGGCTTCCAAACAGGTAACAGGGTCCTGTGTGGCCAGGCCCTCTTGATCGGGCCCTGCCAGCTCTGTGGGGCTGGACCAGGCTGGGAGCAGCTGAGAGCCTGCCGCAGCTGAATCCTGGCCTGGCTGCTGAGATCCTGCAGCCCCTGCCTCCCCTCTCCCCGGGAAAAGTTTGTAGCAGCTTCTGCCACTGCCCAGCAGAGATCATGTGACCAACATTAGGGGCTGGCAGAGATCACAACTCCCTCAGTACGCAGATGAAATTGACAGACATCAATCCTCTCTTGAGTAAGAGGAAGAGAAAGGGTGAGGACGCCTGAAGAAACCAACATGGAGACCCTGAGGTCGGTGAAGAAGGAGCTGAAGCCCAGAGGGAGGAGAAAGAGGAGATGCTTTAAGTTGAAATTCTTTTGTAAGGCCATGGTGATAATTGTGATATATTGGACTACTCCTTGTAACTCATAAATGCAACTGGAGGGACGCAGCGTTCTAACTGCAGCCTGAGCAAACGCACCTGTGCTGAAGCAAGCAGATGTTGAAGTAGCTGTAGTCTTATGAGAGACTTGAACAGAAAGAGATGAGGAGCTGTGCCAAAGAGATGAGAGAGATAAGAACCCTTGCCCTAGGGACAGAAGAAGAAAACCCTTGCTCCAGGGATAGGAGAAACCTTGCTTCCAGACATAGAAGAGAAGACCCTTTGCTTTTCTACCAGAACAGTTCATCCTTAAAATAGTACCCCATGAGAGAGAGATGAGCCCTTGAAAGCAGTTGCAGGAAAAACTGTGTGTTGAGGGAAGGGACTTTCACACTGTGAGATTTCCTTTCCGGGTGGCTGATTTGCTGTGATATGAAGCCACTAGAGAACTGTTTTCTTGTGGAAGAGTCTCCATGGGATGGCAGGAGAGACTCCTCTCCCTAAGTGAACTGAAGAAAGACTATTTTTAGAGGTGGTAAACTGACTGAAGGTCCCAGGTTTTGTCTCTTTACATAGTTGGTGGGAAGGAGAAAATGAGGTGGGGGAAGGAGAAATGTCTGAAAGTTTTATTACCAGAACTAAAAGAAAAATAATAAGAACCAGAATAAAACTATCTTTATACCTTTTAAGGTTTTGAGCCTGCTTTGCATTTCTCCTAATCCTTATCTCACAGCAGAAAATGAGTAAATAAGTTTAGTAGGTGCACTGGTGTTCGTCTGGAGTGCTCAACCCACTACATTAAATGGGTGTCGTGTGAAGATGGCAAACTAAAACCACTACAAGTGCACGTACGGATTCCAGATTCTTTGAAATTCTATATGTACTTTGAATGCTGTATGTCTTACGTCTGGGATAATTTTTACAGCTACAAGCCAAGCTCCTAGTTTACTGTACATCCATCTCTGGTGCATTGTCAGACAGACTCCTGGAATTTGTTTGGCCATTGAAAAATATTAAGATCTTCTGTTTGTATTACAGCTGGGAACATCTAAAATGCAAGCATGGCTTCCTTCTTGCCTACATACAGACTAATTGTTGAGATGTGTAGCAAATGATAGTCAGTGTGCCAGCAGCTCCACTTACTAGTAACAGGTAGATAGTTTAACCACTAAGATTTTGTTTATCGAAACAATTTCTGTGCTTAAATTGGGAATTCCTGGGAGGTTCCTGGTATGCTATAAAAAAATGCTAGTATGAATGATTGCTGTAAGGATGGTACATATAAAGGTGGTGGGATGTATCTGAACCAGGCCGTGTGGTTCACCTACCACAAAGGCATGGCATTTCCTGTTGTTTCTCCTTTATGAGTATGGGCCTATGGAAAGATGTTAGAGAATAATCTTTAGTTCTTTTAGACTTCACATTGTTCAAGGATCCTGAGAATAAGAGAAATACCATAACTTTGATTAACAGAACTCTGCATAATTCTGCTTGTTGAAGTGTTGTCAGTCTTGCCCTGAGTTTATTGATTTGCTTTTTCTTATTTGATGTAATCAGTCACATAATGAATGGTTTTGCTATGATTATAGTCATCTGGTAACCTGGGAATATTGCTAATGCTTCATCAGGTTATTGTGTGGTCAGAATCTTTGATCGCAGGGTAAGATGGGTCAAAGAAACCTGACAGCACATCAAAAAGTGAACAACTTTTTGATAGCTCTATTGAATGAGTTGTTATCTTGTGTGGACTTCCATGTACAAGAGTGCACGAATGCCCTGTTTCTCAGCAGCTGGCAACTTGTTCTGCTCACCTGAAGGTCAAATTGCAGTATTCAAGAAACTCTGAAGTTTTACTGTTGGCAGCTGTAGCTTGGAGCATTTAAGAGCCTTTTAACATTTGTTCTGATGAATGAAAATACACCTCTCTACCTTTTTAAAATATTTGAAATGTAATCCAATTTTTAAAACCCCATAAAACACCCCAGCTGCTGGTGTGGATTGTTCTGCTGCCTGTGAAGCATTTATGTCTTTCTTACCTTCTAGATTTTGGAGTACCAGCTTATTCCATAAATGAGTTGGTGTTGGTGTTATTTACTGTTTAATAAAGATGTCTTAATTGAAACCAAAACAAAACAGTTTGGGCTACCTTTTTCCATCATGAATTTGATGTTTATATTTGCGTGGAAACAGCTCTCACTGAACCAGCATTATTATTAAATCTCTTTTCAGACAGTCTCGAGTTACAAATGATGAATGTCATTCATGTATTTTTACTCTTCTCTTTCCTTTTTTTGTTGTTGCCTAACACAGTTCTTGATTTGTTGCAGGCTTTCAAACTGCTTCTTAATGCCCTGTGTTGAGTACAGATATAATTATATTTTTTCCTTGGAGCATTTAACTGATTATGAAGAGTACAATAATCCATGCCTGAGCTAGAGGTTGTTCCCATGTCAGCAATATGGTAGGATTTAGTCTGTAACCAGAGCTGAACAGCTCTATTTTTCCCAGAAACTCACCTAAGCATTTTCCAGGACCATTCAAAGTGTTTTGTACAGATCACTAAAGCAATAAGACTTTACAGCGTGGCTAGGTGAAAGGATCGATTCTAAATATATCGGGGCTTTGGAGGCCTTTCCTCTCCCCTCCCCCATTATGCATTAGCTCTTTAGAGTTACTGTACTGCGTGGCTTAAAATCCAAGAACTGCTGTGCTGTCACATCCATCACCTCCTCTAGGTGGATAGAAGAGGACAGTCGTGCAGCTTTATGGATTTGCTGAACCCTGACTTGTACCCAGTAATTAAGAAGATACTGGTTCCAAGGTGTACGTATATATTTTTAAATGTACTGTTGCTGAATGGTTGGTAATAAAACAGAAAAAACTATTTGCTTATTACTAGAGGTAGTATTTTTGGGTTTTGGTTTTGCTTCTAAGATGTGAAATTCTGAGTGGGTTTTGAATTCTGTCCTCTCCAGGATCTTATGCAACACTTAGCCTTCACCTCAAACAGATATTAGAATAAAGATGCAGTCCTACTGACATGAACGGCAGAGTACCCAACAGAAGGTAGGTAAAGGCTACATGCAGAAAGCCCGGACTTATTCTATGTGCAGATCTGTTAATCACTTTAAGTGCTTTGAATGCAGGATCAAGAGCAGATTGCTCATTATCTGGATACTTGTGAAGCAAAGCTGTGCTGGCTGACTGTGGAAGGTAGAGCTAAAATTGCAAATTAGATTTTGGCAGACTGCTACAATATGAGGTCTTATTTTGGAGTGAATTTTTGAAATGCTTTCCCAAATGCTTAGTTCTGTCCTCAAGACAGAATGCCAGTGTACTGCCAATAGGACTTAATAATTTAAAAAAAGAATTGCCTGGCAATCTCAGTCCCTTGTTCCCTCTGCAATAGTGCTGCTTTTTTGACTTGTTAGGCAAACTGCAGCCTTAATAGCTGTCTTCTCTCTCTGTGAGACAATGCAGCAGCATGAAGCAGTATATTAAGGCTATCTTTTTATCTAACATCCAGTATTTACCACCTCCAGCATCTGAGCTGGCATGTGTCTTGGGAAGTTTAACTTATTTATAGGAGAGGAAAATAGGATTGAAACAATCAGAATAAATTCAGTGAAACCATCTTCAGTGCAAAAATATTTTTGTTTCATCTATGAATACTTGTCTCCTTGAAATAAAGACTGTTGAAAAGCTAGAGGAGAATGGTTAATACTTGTATTACTATAGTACCCTCTATGTAAGAACCCTGAAGATTTCAGAATGCATTGCATTTCTTCAGAGTACAGTGGAACTTTTAATTACCTTTTCAGATAAAAGCAAGTAGAGAAATAGTAGTTGGCCCATGCAAGAAGCAAAAGATGCTTATCTGATTTTTCTGAATTAGTCTTCGTTTAAAAGCATTAATCCACATTTGCATGAATTTCACAGCCTTGCAGTAGTTGAAAGTATTTGGTCTGGAAATAGATCTAGAAGGCAGTGAAAGGGATTTGTACGAAGTGCAAATTATACCTGTATTGTGGGGAGATGAGTGAAAAATATTCTCTACGCTGAAATTGTCTATCCCAGTTGTGAAATTCCAGCATCTGTGTGTGTCAGGGAAGAGATTAAAATTAAAATAAAGCTCCTTCAGAACTCTCCTCACTTGCATAAATATTCTGTGGTCTGAAAAGCATCCCTTGAAACACATATGTGGTTGAGTGAAAAGGTTCTTTGTTCAAAACAAAGTTTCCTGTAACAGATTGGCTCAGTTTTGGACATATTCTGCCGTGGGTGGGTGGCAGAGTCTGGATCCTGTGATATTACTCAGTCTTTTATCCGCTCTGGCAAACCTTTGACTTCAGTAAGCCTTTAGTTTTCTTGGGAAATTTGTGTTAAGCAATTTTTGGATAAATTTGTATTTGTTTGGAAATGGAAATATTTTCTGTTTCCTTCAACTCTTGCACTTGAGACTTTGCTGTATTGGTGGCAGCGAGAGGTTTTAATGGTAGCACCTCCCCGTATGGGCCCAGATTGCTTTTAAATCGTTCCATGGAAACAGCTTGTGTTATTTAGAACTGAAACTCTGCTTGTGTTTTGCATTTAAGGATCTTGGAGTGAAACAGTGTTGGTTTTCATAAAGGTTTTACTTCATTCTTTCAGTAAAGTTCCTGTACCTGGGGTTTGATGGACTCAGTATCTGATCTATTTCTTTATAGTACCTGAATTATCTAAATGGAGGAAGTAGATGGGCTGATGCTTATTCACCATCTGACCACTTTTGGTATTTTGCATTTTGGTCAGTAAAGCCACAGTAGGCTGTTCTGTTTTCAGGATGGAGGAAGAGATAAAATGTGTCCAAAATTCCAACCCACAATGGTGCTCCATCCAGTGGTCTTTCACATTCCAGCTCTGACAAGGTAAGCATTAGTTCCCTTCTTTATAGTTTTCAGTTGGCCTTAGGATGTTGAAAACTAATTGTACAATAGCAGATGAGCGAAGGCCTGTGGGAAAACAAATCTGGTAGTAGGCTGTTGTGTCCATTGGCGCTTCGGTTACTCTGGAATGATCTGCAAAAACACCCAACTGTGTCAAGGTGTGGTATTACTCTGGGAGAGAAAAGTCAGGCAGAATAATGTCATTTCACGTGAGTTTGACTTCGCTTTCCATTTTAAAGCCTTGGAGGTCATAACTAGTAGTCTTTTCACCTCTCTGAGAATAGATGTGATGAAGCATTGGAAATAAACCAGAAACCTTGTTTAGAGTCCAAGTAAAAAGGGAGATGGGGGAAGAAACTCCACCAAGTCCATGCACTTAGTTAATGATTTAAATATTAGAATGGAGTGTTTCTAGAGCAAGTGAAATAACAGAGATGGTATTTATCTTATTTGTAGTCCTTCCTGTTGTCACTCCCTCCCATTGCTGTTGCTGCCATCTAGCCCTTGGTGTGTATCAGCAGCTGATGGCCTCTAAGGAGACAAAAACACTACAAAAAGTAACGGGCTCCTGGGAATGGGTGCAAGTGGGATACATTTATAGGCTGAATGCTTTTGTTGGAGATTTTCCTCTTGTCTTGATGTGACTTCTTCCCACATTTGTAGAATGTTCGGTGGCAAAGCATTTGACCCTCAGCAGTGCTAATGTTGGTGAGGACTGAAACAGAGTTACTGAAGTGCACTGACACTTACAGGTGTTCGAGTGTTTCCAGCACATTTAAGGATTTCAGGCCTTTTCAGCCGTACATCATCCAGGTGCTGTGTTGGTTTGGTAGTCGCCAGTCAGGGCCTCACCTGGGACATCCACCACCCACTTTGTCTCCAGGTGCAGGAGCTCCCTTTAAACTCAGGCTTGAAGTACCTTTATAGTCAGTTGTTCTTATATTTGTGGCAAATGAGCTTCTCATACTTTGTTCTCCCAACCTGTTTCAAAGCACTGATATCTACCCTAGCATGCCAGAAACACTATTAAATGATAAATGTCTCTATGAAGAATTGATAAAGCTTAAAAATATAACAATAAAATACATGAGTTAATGTTGCTTTATCACTAGGTAGTAGGTTTTTTTTTTTCATGGTCTGCCTAGAACTGTTGTATTTCAATAAAAGAATAGTAGTTACTCTGGCACTAAAATCTGACTGTGTTGTCTCCGTTGAGAAGTTATATGGAAGTTAAATATGAAGCCAGCTATCATCCATCAAGTTAGAATTATGTCCTGGTGTACCACATATGACAAATCCAGCTCTTTTCCCCCTCAGGAGGTTTCCTTGTCTTCTAGCCTTCTTCCTTACATATTTCTTCTTTCTGTATGCTTTCAGTTTTCATTACACTCAGTCTTGCTCTTATTTCTTTTTTCTATTTCTCCTTCACCTAATTATTGTCACCATTTCCATCAGGCTTGACGTTCATTAGTTAATAGCTTTCTATTCTTGTGTGCCAGGTTTACTGAGTAGCATCACACACAGATAATTGACTCAGTGTGAACTGCGAGTTGGACCGCACAAGAGATTTAGATTTTTTTGCAATTTTTTTCACATTTCCTAATACACACACACATTCTCTGGTCTGCGAAATGGAGCATGAAGTTGTTGATATAGCTGTTGTCATGAAGTACAGGGGTGATGGGCAGTTTGGTGGTTAACTCTTGTGGTGGTATTGCAGGGTAATCCTGGTTCCCTTGGTATTTTTGTTACCAACTTTTGCCGTTTCAGTCAGGAACTTCTTTATTTTCTTGGTGTGCTGTGTGCCAAATAAATTGGGAATACAGCAGCAGAATAGTTAAAAAGCTGAACCCAGCTTTTGGTATGCCTGGCTGTTCATACCATTTTGTGCAGTAGACAGCAGCCCCTTTCCTCTGCTTTGATATATAAAAGAGGGATATTTTTGCTGTGGAACATCACACTGTAGTAGTTCCTTCCTGACTGTTGTTGCTATCTCTGAAGTGATGAGTCAGCTTGTAACACAAGCAAAGCAAAGGAGTATTCTGTTCAGCACTAAACTATGCAGATTAACCTAATCCTTTCTCTAGACTCAGAAACCAGAAAAAGACAATTATGACCATATTTTGCCGCCTTGATACTTAATGTTGACAATTGAGGAGCCATTTTCTATCAGTTCTTTGATGTTGCTAGAAACTGGATCAGAATATGTTGAAGTGTTTATTTTTCCTTTCTTGCTGTTTCCCATTGCTTTGGCCCACTGGACGCTAAGAATGCTGTCCAAACTGTTCAAAAGTGTATCTGAAAACTAAAACAACCATTCCAAAAGAAACAAGCAAAAATCTGACAGTATTACTGCCTTTCAAGGGGAGTATCTGTTTGTGAAAGGAGGTTATAATACATTTCTTGTTCTACTGGTGTAATGTGAGCAGAACAGAGAGTTAAAACAGCAGCTGTTAATTTCATTTCCAAATTTTTTTTCTTAATTTCCCCTGTGAAAAATTTCCTTTGGTGAAAGCAATCTACCTCTTTAAACTATCTTTTTTGTGCATACTGGAGGTAGTATAGTGTTGGATTAAAAATAGGAGGTATATGACTGAGGTTTTGTAATGACCAACTTGAAACCTAAGTAAAGATTCATTATATTTGTTTTAGTGATCAGATTGAAAGATTTGCTGCAGATGGTTTTTCTGTTTGTGTAGGATAGAGGAGCATGTTTAAATGGAGAGTAGATGGGTTTAAGAAGAAGAAAATTAAAGGAAAGGGATAGAAATGTATATATTCTGGCAGAAGGAAAGAGATTCAGATTCACTGCTTCTAGGGTAATTGGAAAGAGGAAACATATTGTGATACAAATAAGTTGGGTTAAGCAAAATGAAAAGTATGTCATCAATGCAGTTATTTGCATTGCAACACTATAGCAAAGTTCAAAATATTCCCGAAATGAAATTTGCTCAGCAGTTTTAAAGTTCCTACTGCAGTGGCTAAGAAGTAGAAGTGATACATATTAGATGTGGTTTACTGAATCTCTTAGAGTTTTTTTAAAATACAGGTACAAGTAGATAAAAGGATATATAGCTTTATGCCCCTCAAAGGTTATACATCTTTATACCCCTATCTTTTATCTTGTTTTGGTGTATCTCTGTATCTGCTCTTACGTCTTTCTGGTAGGTACATGAGTAATGAAAACACAGCTGTATAATATCTGGAAATGATGTCTTATTTGCATTAAGGCTTAGGGTGTTTGTCAGTGATGTTCACCATTGACTTTTCAACTGATTCAATGATTATTAAGGTGAATGTTACAAAATGCAATGAAAGATGACCTTCAGCTGCCTTTGTGGGCGAAGGGACAGTTTTACCTAAGACTTATTTTACAGTAGTACCAGTTGGACTTACATTAGCTATCATACTAATAGAACAATATATTTCTGACAACTTAAAGATGTTCAGAGCACTGAGGTAATCTTGCAATGATAAGTAAATTGATTTTCACGAGATATCTGTCTAACATCTTGTGTGTAGGGGAGCTTCTGTAATTGAAATAGCTTGCTTATACCAGACCACAGAGATTTATGTGGCTTGAGTAAGCACTTAGCACAGATGTGCCTGTAGTCATGACAGGCTCCTGTGGAGGGTAGTTCAGACATTTATATTAGACTTACGCTTGGAATCCCCTGCTGTAGAGGCTTTGTCTTTTCTCTGACTGTTTGGACCCTGGGAGGACTACCTTCTGAGATGCTGTGAGTTGGTTTCGTGTAAAGCAGCTTTCATTGTAATGATCCATGGCAATAGAGGGGGGAGAAGGGGAAGGAGAAGACATTTACCTTTTTAGCATGTGAGGCTGTGGCAGGTGTGCATCTGTTGCAAGCATGCAAGACAGAATCATCTCTACAAAAATGTTTATACTTGCTTCCAGGGCAACCCTTCTGTAGTTTTTATCTGCTAATTTATGGCAGAGTTGTAACTTGGCTAACATTTAAACTGTTAATTTTTGTAATTTCAGTTTGTATTCCATTAGAATTAATTTGATCATTTGGTCCTCTGTTTTCCACTTAGAACTAACCAGTGGTTTTGGTACTGTATACGATGTCCTTAAAAACAAAACTTTAAAGCTGCAGGTGACAGTATTTTCACTGCAGTGATTTCTCCTTCTGAAAGGCATCTATCTCCATAGTGACTTGTGGTGGTGAGACAGAACTGAAGATCCAGCAGTAGGAACTATATGAAGGTTGAAAGATATGATGACATTTCAGAAATCTTAACCAAATTGGTTTTGTATTGCTTTGAATACAAAGGCAGATGTTTTTTGTCTTTCTAGTAAAGCATAATAATTTGGAATTCTGTGGAACAGGAGGATGAGCTGACTCAGTGTCAAATAACATTGTGTCAGTCGTACTTTGATGGATTTGTTCCTGAGATGTTTGTTGTCAGTACAAGTCTTTGTTTAAGCAACAAAAGCATCTAAGCTGGCCCTGGCTCTAGAAAAGAAACCCTCATTCTTCTTGAAGCCACTGATATACAACTGTGGCACATGAAACTGAGAATCAAAATCTTTGAGACGTGTTATCACTAGGACCTGCGTGTTTCTGCAGGCTTAATGACTTTCAGTAAGACTGACATTGGAATCTGTGGAAAGCCTGCTAGCTATTAATGTACATACAGAATGATGCTAATACTGGGGAAGGTAAATTGGCTTCACCTGACCTCAAGAAGTTGGTTTGCATTGCTTTCAACTCTGCTAGAAAAGCTGCTATCTCAAATCACAAACAAGCATAAGAGGATCTTGGGTATGTAATTTGTTCTTCCGCTTCCATATTAACTAAGAAACCATCTTTAAATGGTACCAGCACTGACAGAGTTAGCACCCCGTCGGTCTTTGTATAGATTGAAACTGGCATGCCGTGCAGTGTTGCCTTTCCTCTTTGTTACTGAAACTTGTTTTGGCCAGAGCAGAAGCCAAAGCATCACATAGATGGAAACCTCTATCAAAAAGTACTGAAAATATAACAATGACAGGTTAGGAAATTTTCCACGAGAATCTGATAGGAAAATATCTTGATGCTTCTTGTGGGACACCAAGCATGTTCTTGAAGAAAATGGAAGAAATTCAGTAGACATTTTCATTTTAAAGAAAAAAGACTGATATTCATCATAACCTAGATAGGAGGCCCAGTGTTTAATTTCTACCTTTGTATCTCAGCTCTCTAACGTGCCTCAATTGGCTGGTGTCTTTCAGCACTTCCAGTCTGCCTGTTCCTCAAGGAATAATACAGTGGGGTCAAATGAAAGGTCGGTAATGACTCTTAAAAGTCCATGCGGTAATAAAGTTCTTAGTACACTCTTAGTGGTTGAAATTACAAAGTGAGTGACTGCCTGATCTAGGGAAAATCTTTCTAAGTGATATTAAGGCAAATTTGATTATATTCATTGTACACTGGGACACATGGAAATATGGAAGAGCTGTCTTGCTGGACAGAATTTCTGTGAGCTGTAGTTAATTTCTCATTGTCAAATGCTTATTTTCCAGAGGATAGGTTCCAAGTCTTTCAGGAATATGTGAAAACATATGTGAGCACTAATGGATGATTACTCCTGTACGGACACGCATGCATGGTACAATTCACCGAAGGTTGCTAACCCTTTTAATGTTACTTTAAGCCACCGTGCTTTCCTTTGTGCTTGCAAAGTATGCAAAGAACATAGTGATTTGCTACATTAAGTTGTGTTGCTGCTGCATTTGGATGCTGAAAGCTGTCTGAATGTGCTTGACTGATTTGCTTCACCAGTCCCCTTTGCACACTTCTGGTTGGCTCCTACCATGCTGCTTAAGATCAGCTTTTAGCCTGTGCTACAGAGGGAAAAGAGGAGCAGTAGTACATAATAGACCTTCATCTACAATTTGGCTGGCTCTGTGCGTGCACACAGGAAGAGATTTCTTGCATGGGCCTTGCTGAAACAGGGAAAGGCTGATCTGCCCCTAACATATTCCTCATGTTCCTGCTGGTTTAGATCTCGTTCTTCCCTGGTTGCTTGCAAGCCAGATCCAGTGCTGCCAAACAATCTCTCTTATGAAGGCTGGGAATGTGATATTTCTATTTATTTTTCTACCTATTTTAAACCTCTGTATCACATGCAGATCTTTAAAATCAGACAAGAATGAGATTTACTTCCTTGGTATATTAGCTGTGTTTTGGTGTAAGTGCTCTGTATTTGTGCCTGAACTTGTTTTGTTAGTGTAGTAGGTTGACCCTGGCTGGATTCCTGACAACCACCAAAGCCCCTCTGTCATTCCCCTCCACATCAGCACAGGGGAGAGAAAATATAACAAAGGGGGTTTGTGAGTTGTGCTAAGGACCAGGAGAGATCACTCATCAAATACCATCACAGGCAAAACCAGACTTGAATTAGAGATACTAATTGAATTTATTAGTAAAAAAACCAGAGCAAGATAATGAGAGGTAAAAGAAGACCTTAAAAAAACCACTTTCTCTCCTTCCCAGCTCTACTTCCTCCCCACCAGTGCAGGAAGACAGGGAAGGGGGGTTACGTTCAGCTTATTACACGTTGTTCCTGCTGCTCAGGTAGAGGAGTCCTTCCCCTGCTTCAGTGTGGTGTCCCTCTCATAGGAGACAGTTCTCCATGGACTTCTCCAACATGAGTCTATCCCACAGGCAACAACTCCACAAACTGCTGCAACATGGGTCATTCTTCCTGCACTCTTCCCTCACGGGGTGCAGTCCCTCAGGCACAGCCTGCTCCAACATGGGTCCCCCACGAAGTCACAAGTCTTGCCAGGAAACCTCTCCACAGGTCTGCAGGTCCCTGCCAGGAGCCTGTTCCAGTATGAACCTCCCACTCGGTCACAGCCTCCACTCAGGCATCCACCTGCTGTGGTGTGGGTCTCCTCCATGGGCTGCAGGTGGATCTCTGCATCCGTGTAGTCCTCTGTGGGCTGCAAGGGCACAGCTGCTTCACCCTGATCTGTACCACGGACTGCAGAGAATCCTCCGCTCTGGTGCCTGGAGCATCTCTTCCCCTTCCTTCTGCACTGATGTTGGTGTCTTCAGACTTGTTCCTCTCACATATTCTCACTCCATGCTTTTGAATCTCTTACGTCTGCATGATAACTACTTTTTTATTTTTCTGAAGTATGTTGTCACGAAGGTGTTACCATCACTTCTGATTGGCCTAACCTTGGCCAGCAGCACATCCATCTTGGAGCCACCAGGGATTGGCTCTGCTGGACATGGGGAAAGCTTCCAGCATCTTCTACCCCTCCCACTACCAAAACCTGGCCATGCAAACTCAATACAGTTAGGCCAGATGTTGATTGTCTGGCCTCTGTTATCTCAGGCCTGAGTGATCAAATCTGTTAAAAGAGGGAGAAGTACATTTACTGTCTAAGTGTAGGGAGTATGGTGCTTGTTTGTGTTTCATGTATCTTGTTTGTTTTGTCGTGGACTAATACCAGTGCAGAAGTAGTACTTGCAGAAGAGGACTTGCACTGAGAGTACTAAACAAGGTGGAGTATTAAACTGGTCTTAGGTAAAATGCAGAAGCACGTGAAACCGTGTTGATTAGCATAAACAAAATGCATTGCAGTGTCCTAGCAACCTTTCCTGTGTTCTCCATAAAACATTTTTTTTATAAGGAGGAGACTGAAACGAATTCATATTTCACCTATTTACAAGTTCTTCATTGAAATTCAAGCAAACACAAGAGGGGAGAGTCAAGGGTTTTGGTTTGAAAATCTGACAGATGGGCAAGGGATACTCCTGGCAGTTACAAGTGAGTCTGTGGATAATATAATACAATAAAGAGAACTCAAACAGATACTGGAAAGAAATACCATTCTTAAAATTAATTTTTAAAAATTTGGATTGCAAGCTTACTATCCCAAGCAGTTATTACAAGGAAGTAGAAAAAGAGCCAAGCATGTAATCAAAGACTTGCAATAAATCCGTCTCTTTTGTTGTCCTTCTCTCTGGTCTTTGTCATGGTAATTTTTCTTACTACCCTGCATCTGACAAAAGAACAAGCTCTGGATACAAAAGATCTATGTAAGTACTAATTATTTTGTTAGAACTTAATACAAATCAAGGTAATTAGATTTAAATAACCTCTTACCAGGACGATATGTACAAAGTATATATCGGCTGTGATATATGCTGCTCTATCCTGCTATGGAGCTCATTCAGATAGAATATAATCTCTGAACAGTAAATTTGTTAGTTCCTCATTGTGATTATGGAGGGAAGCAAAAAAACCAAAAACCCTGTAAACCCATACTTTCTTGTCTCAGAGTTTTACTTTAACTTTACAACATCACTGTACATCTCTAAATTACTGCGTTTAAATTTAAAATTACATTTTGTTATTCTGCCAGTTCTTTAGGCAGAATGGGTACAAGCTAGAAAAAGAAACACTGTACATTCTAGGAAGCTTTTCACTTTGCAATCAGTGAGTGACTTGCTAGCAATTTCTCTTAGCACTTCTTCATCTGCTAGAAATAAGTAAAAAAGACTTACTTGAAGAAGAGGCCCAAAGGAAGGCACCTTCTGTACCTTGGGTTTTTGTGATGATTCTGTTGTGCACTGAAGTATTGCTCTAAAAATGCATATGCTTTTGCCAAAATGAAGAGAACAGTAACTCTAGGCCTCAATCTTTCTTCTCTGTGATGAGGAAAATGGAGCATTTGGTCATGTTAGAAATTTTGCAGAAGAAGCAAGAACCAGGAGCTTAACCATAGGTGTAATTTCTTCACACCTTGAGTTGTCCCACAAAAATCTTCGAAGTAATATTTTGTGACTTTTGAAGCCTTGTAAAAGGGTAACTGATTTTATTTAATTGTCAAAGAACAGACAATTTCCTTATTATTAAACTAAAAGCAGTATTTTAACATTGTTTAAATGTGTGTTACTTATAATGCAGAAGGGTTCAAATAACACTTTTGGGTTTTATTTGGTGGGAAACTCCATTTTGATTATTGGAAGGCATGATACTCCCCCACTCAAAAAAAAAAAAAAAA
>WEKY01039197.1:1905-14650 GCA_013390045.1 Picathartes gymnocephalus
AAATAAAATAAATAAAAATTTTAGCCTAGTATGTCAGAGGTTTCCAGGAAAAGCTTGAAAAATCAATATTGCAAAACCACTAGGAATTTGCTTTAAATTCTACTACTACTTCTTTAGTGCCTCTCATGGTTTAAGAACAGTACTCCTCAATTTAGTGTTCCCAGCGAAGCTTCAAACTACACAGCCGTTCGCTCATTACCCACCTTCCTCTCCCCCTCTCTCTTGCCTTTACCCTTCTCCTCAAGAACTGGAAGCATGAAAGGTAAAGGTCATGGGTTGAGATAAGAACAATTGACTGGAAATAGTGATAAGATAAAACCCAGCAGCAATATTAATGACAGAGGGTATAAGACAATAAACACTTGCTCATCCTGGAAACCCCCAACAAAAGACTACTCGACTGCCAGCCTTCCTTCACTGCTCCCTCCAGCTCGGAACTGGCATTATCCAACCACTCCTGCCAGCATGGAACTGGTGCCACTCCTACCCACCAGCAGGAACCTCTTCTCCCCAGAACAGACTCCCCTCCTGCCACCCCTGGAAAAGACACAAGGTGCTAAAGAGTAAATCCGGGCCCTGGCCATGCCCATTCCTGGCTACTGCAAAAATTAACCCTGTCCTGGACAGAACCAGGACAGTGGCTCTGGGTAGAGAAAAAAAATCAATATGATTTGTTCATCTGAGAGACATGCTCACTATTACATCAAGTCACTTATCTTTGAGCATTATAGGAGACATCATTTGCTAACTCTGTTAAACCTAGGCATGTAAAGTAACTGCTGCTGGAAACAGATTCCAAAAGGGCCTGCTATGGTCACTGGGACCATAGATGTTCAAGCTTTAGAAACCAACTGTACAGATCATTTCTTCTCAGTCTTCTGAGAATGCATTGATGCATAGTGTTTCAAAAGACGCTGAGTTCTTTGAAACTGATTCTTGTGTGATCGCTGTTTATTCTTTCTCAATTAAAGTCATTACTTCGTGACATACATGGGGACAAATCCATAGTAACAGAAGCTGACTCAGATGGACAGTGAAATAAATGACTAAGTAAAAATTTGGTATTCAGCATTTCTGTTTCAAGAATAAATAAATAATCTCTTTTATGTCTAAAACTGTATACAAATTCATGACCAAAAAAATCTTTACATGTTAAAAAATAGCAGAATTCTATTTCTAATTCTTTTTATTTTTAAATATAGCTTTTTTTTTTCCAAGTAAACATTTCACAATAATCTTTCATACATACACTACAGAACCTGTCATAGCTGGGCTAACATAATGGAGTGTTATGAGCCATTAAATTAATGAGTCATGTACTGAGGAAGAAGTACATCAAAGGCTAACACACTTTCTGATATGCAAGCGTGCATTACTGTGTTACTTTACGTGCTCTGGCACATGGAGGGACAAAATCTGCACTAACAATCTTTACTTCTAACATACCTATCTCTGGGCATGGGGCGACTGACAGCTACATCACTAGAATTTCTGGCTCAGGCTCGAAGTTGATATAAATGATAAAGAAATTCAATCACCAGGGAGTTTTTCTAAAAGGTTGAATGACAATAGAAGTTATTCTAGCTTTCATAATTAAATGAGAAGAGGGATGGTGCTGTGAAAGAAGAAACTAGCAGACATAAGTAAAGTTGAGAACTCTAACTTAGGTATCTTTATTTTATCACACACATAATAAGCTTCTGGATTCTTGACATGCAAACTATGCTAGTTATCATTCATTTCTATTGATTTATCGATGAACTAATTACAGCACCACTTTCATTTTCTCTGTTCATGGCCAGAGATGCATAACCTTCTTTGTAATATACAAAACCTCTGTCTGGTCCTCAGGTTTTTTTCATAGAAACAGTAACAGTCTCAGTTCTTACTGATGAATTTGTTTTCAGTATCATTGTGAAGTAATTTGAGCCAAGTTTGTGCAGGTTTGGGATCATGCATAATAGTATGTTCACATACAAGTTGAAGTAATCCATGACTGGATAAATAGATGTTGGATACAGGAAGAACTATACAGACCTTACAGAGCTGAACATCCCTAGAAATTGTGATCTGCCAAATACATAGCACATTTTAAACCTGTTTGTCTCTGCATTTCTAATTCCTATATTTTCCTAGTGCTAATATATGCTATGGCAGACTTGTATAATGAAAAGATAAAAAAAAAAAGATACAAATGCTGAAAAGTCTATAAGCTATTTAATCACAGCTCAGTTGTTCATCTGTAAGGCATCACTGTTGAGCAGGGTGATGAAGGAAGGATTCATGTGTTAAGACATATTATTGGGAATCTGAAGATCTGGCTTCTCTTCCTATTTCTTCAGAAGATTTTATACTCAATCTTCACAATATCATTTTGGGGTTGAATCAAAGCCAAAGATAATGACAATCTTTGTTTCTTGGTGTTAGAAGTTTTGTTTTAATGGAGATGGGTAATGGCATTGAAATGGTACCAAGGATCTGTTTTACATTTGTTGTAATGTGCTTTCATAAACCCAGATGTCAGAAAGTGTATGTGATGTATCTGTTACTTGTGTTTTGTTTCCCATTTTATCATCTCCTGAAGGACAGAATATACTTTAAGAAAGGCTTTGAAGGAATACAGTAAAAATATATGAATAAAAAAATACTAATGCCACTTCACAGCATATTTCTGATAACTGAACCATTTTTTAGACACCCAAGAGTATTTATCATTCCAATATTTTAATTTTATGCAAGAAATTTGACAAAAAAAAATACTGTTATTTTATTTCATTTTCAGTTTTTGGTAGAAATACCATGGTGTGATATACTGCATAAATACTTAATATCAAATAGATACTTGACGCTTATTAACTATATGTTTGCTTTCATCCTCTATCTTTCCACATGTATAGGAAATAGAAGATCATTCATGGAGTAGAAAAAGAAAAATCTAGAAAAATCTTTCTGGTCTTTATATTTTGAAACTTTTTCAGCTTAAGAAAATAAAGTGGCTTCAAGGATCTTATATATGTTTCTCCAAAACTCTTTTCAATTCTCTAGAACAGGAAATGCAGAATCCTCTACATCTATGTTGCTCCTAAAAGAATTCATGGATAAAAAAATTTACAAATAGAAACATTACCAACAACCCACTCACAGAGTCTCATACACAGTTGCATTTGTAAAACAAAAGAAAGAAAACTGTATGAAAAGGATGAATTCATAACCTTTAAAATTTTAAAAGAATTCAAAACAAATAATGGAACATGTATTTCAATTAAGACGAAATACATTGGTTTAGAATGTCACCAATGTACAATTCTCCCCTGAAAAATTACTTTAAAGCAAAAATGCATTCTGTGGTCAGAAAAATGGCTGAAGACCCTGTTCATGTACATTTAAGGCATGGCATTTTCAAAACATTTTTATTGCAGTTAGCAAAATATTTTCTTTAGCAAGGACAATTAACAGTAGGCTAGGATTAAATGCTTCACAAGTTCAGTTTTGTTTTCAGTCTCCATTTTACCTTTAAATGTATATTTTAGAATCTAATTTTCCATCCAGATAAATTAGGCTGAGGTAATTACAATTTTCCTATGTTCTGTGAGAAATCTACAACTGAAAAATACTCTTATAAATATATGAAATAAATATTGTGAAAGGTATGCATGGATGCTTTTGACTTGCTGCATAAAACTGTCTTGCACATGGGTTTTTCTTGCATATAACTGCAGTGTAAAAGATGATATTATGAGAAACCTTCTGACAAATTGATTAATCATCTTGAGCTGCTGAAGTTCAGCTGAGTGAGCAATTAAACGTTCCAAACAGCAGTGAACCTTCAGAGATAATTTATGATAATTTTATGCACAAGAGCACAGTGGCTTTTTAATTTGATAGAATGTTAGTAGCATAGATTTCTAACAAGGGAGTTTCAGTGCTCCATACATCACTGAGATTACTTAAACATTTCAAATATGGTTGATGAATGAAGTTTTCTGAGATGTGAGAAGATACAGAAAGTGTCAGAAGGTTGAGATTATTCATCATATCAATTACTGAAAGTGGATGCATTGACATCATACTCCCAGCTCATATTTTATGGCCATTATAAAGACAGAACAGAAATAACAGACTTGGTGAACTACAGAACTGCCAGGATAACCAGCTTCTTCCCTCTTTTATTCCAGCATTTTGGTGTCACCTCACAATATTAGCATTTCCAGGTGTTTCTTCCAAAGTCATTCATAATATACAGCAGGAAAACAAGACCCTTTAAATACAATCAGCTAAGATCTGGAACATGGCACATTGTGAGATTCTTGGGGTTTTTCTGTGCAGGACCAGGAACAGGCTTCAATGATCTTTTCCCACATCCTTCCAACTCACGGCATCCTATGTAAAACATCCCACAGAGATCAAGAGAGAAAAAGGAGGTTAGATAACCTGAGTCTACAATTAGTTTGCCAGAAATACAAATACTCTGTCATTTTCTGTTAAGAGAGAGCAGACTGCCCTTCATTCTTCCACATATTTTTTGTCTTTTTGTTGCTGTAAAAAAAGCTACATTCAAACAGTCAAATATTTTTAATTCCTAGAATATTTCCCATTCATTCTTTTATTTCTTGCTTTGGTAAGTAAAATATAGTGTTTTAATCTTGTGTTTCTGACATACTTATGACAGTTGGAAACACAGTAATCTAAACTAAAGTAAATAATGTAAAGGGGCTCTTTTTATTGTATGAACAAAGATAAAGTCTCTGCTTTGAACAGAACACTGAAGCGCTCAGATACCACATGTTTAAGAGAACAGACAGTTGGTGAGTTATTTGTTTTTAACACTACTAGAATGATCCTGACAATAAATCATCATTTCACATATCCAAACAGTTATCCTTTCATTCATGCAAGGAAAAGAATGCTGGAAAATAAAAGCTAAAAGAGGCAGAAAAGCGTTTCTAGAAGGACAGCTGCCTGTTACTTAAACTCCACCTGAAAGACCATTTGTATAAAGCACTATTAGTCAACATATCCCTCAAAGCTCAGGATCTGTGCAGACAGTTTCGAGGGTGATAGGTGGGGGAGTGGGAGTGTTTGGACAGACCTTGTAACTTCAAATCCAACTTCAGTAGAGCTTTTAGTCTTCGGCTAATGAAAAGAGTTGTCTGACCCTTTGTATATCTTCAATATTATTGTTTCAAGGGCTGACTACACTACAGCTCAAAATGCAGTATTAAAACCTATCAACATAATTGAAAATTTCCCACCCTTGATGAAGGCAACCAACATTAGCAGAAGAGTCACAGAAACGGGTAAAGAAATGAACATCCATAGACATGATGATAACTTTCTGAAACTCTCACTAGACATTACTGAACAAATGCAACAAAGCTGACAAGAAGCTTCTATGTCCACCTAAAGACAAGTAGGATTGAATTTGTGGCATTGAGGTTATCTGCCTTGGGAAGCTTCTTTCATCTGAGTCAAGAGTTAGTTCCACTCACATCCAAATAAAGAGAATCCTTTTCCCAAAAGGATATCAAAATAAGTCTGATCACGGAGGAAAATTCTCTCAAGAGGAAAGTAAAGAACTCCAAACTATGTTGCGCAAAAATAATTTGTTTCAACACCACAAAACTTTGAACATTTGACCCAATGAAAAGGTTAAAAATTGGAATTTTTTCACCTACAGTATAGATAAACAGTTCTCAAAACCAAAAAATTGGTATATCTAGAATGATATTATAACCTCTAGTACACTGCTACAAAAAAATGAAATATTAAAAAGAAAACCAAAACATTTTAACTGTCATGTGAACTTACTCTTGGGACAAGGTATCTAGAAGCATGCTGTTGAGAAATTTCCACTATTAGAGTCTTTTATCAAAAAGTTACTCACACAATTTCCATAGATTGCAAGACTATAGAATCACCGAATATTCTGAGCTGGAAGGCACCCACAAGGGTCATCAAAGTCCAACTCCCAGTCTGAACAGGACAGTCCCAAGAATCACACTATGTGCCTGAGAGCATTATACAAATGCTTATTGAACGCTGTCAGGCTGGTGTTGTGATTATGCCCCTGGGGACCCTGTTAATATCTTCGACCCATGTTAAGATTTGGGTATTGATCTAGGTAAATTTCCATGACCTGTGTCTCAATTTAGTGGTATACACTGTTAATCATTCTGGTGGCTTGCACCATCTTGTAACCTCAGCTCTTCTGAACAATGAAAATGGCAGTTGCCTGACTCCCTGGGAGCTTCCCCAGGAAGTGGACAGACTGGTAGGCGTAAGGACGTAAAATCTGACCTGCATATCTTCTCTTCTAGGAATCTGTAGTTCTCCTAACTTTATTCTGAAACAATCTGTGATTATTACCTTTTTCTTACACAAAAGGGTCAAATTTGATAGGATTCAGCACTGATGTAAAATTGCCCCATCTACAAAATTATAGTTCTACCACAGGTGTTGTTCTTGTCTTCTTTGGTCCCACACTTATAAATCTCCATGACAATTCCTTCTGGAATGCAAAATAGCCAAAATTGCAGTAATTCCAGAATCTGCAGAGGACTTGGACACCTCATTTTAATGCACTCAAATAATAGTACCTGGAAAAGAGAAACGGTGCACCTGACAGCCTCCTGACAGGGACACTTCCTAAAACAATATTTTCAGTCAAGATCCACCAATTGTTTAGTCTTGGTGAAATTTCTCTCAGTTACTCAGAAGAATCTTCAAAATTGATCTCTCTTCCAAATGTTAGCAAAGAATGAGTATCTCTAAGACTTTCTGAGTGTCAAATTAAGGGACGATATTGTTTTTTTCACCTTTTTTTTTTTTTTTTTTTTTGAGCTGAAACATATGGAGGAAGAAGACTTAAAATCTTTTATCTTCAAAATGAATTAAAAC
This sequence comes from Picathartes gymnocephalus, assembly GCA_013390045.1. Lineage (NCBI taxonomy): Eukaryota > Metazoa > Chordata > Aves > Passeriformes > Picathartidae > Picathartes > Picathartes gymnocephalus. The sequence goes on from WEKY01039197.1 coordinate 8,803, forward strand.
ACAGTTATTAGAGAAAATTATAGGAAGAGTGCAATTCTCATCTGAAAATGTGTGGTGACATTAGGAGAATAAATAAAATTAGAAGAAATTAGGAGAATAAATAAAAATTCTGAAGAAATGTTAGACCTGCTTTTGGTGTGTCAGTGCAGCCCTACTCATAGAAAGTCTTTCAATGTTTTCATAATGTGCCAATCAATGCTAAAAGTAGAAGTACTTGTTTTTATTCTTCAAGAGAGATGCAAAACAATCCTGAAGTCCTATTTCATTAGTATGAGGTAATGAAAATGAAATATTAATAATATAGTAAACTCTGCTATAGATATGAAAAGCCGCGCATACTTAAAACTTATGCCTATAGTACTCTTTTAACAGTAATATTATTGCATATAGCTTTTGGCAACTATATTTGTTATTTTTCAGGCAGAGCTGGCAAGAACTCAAAGGCATGGAAACATTGGGCAAACTCCAGCAGCCCCTTCTTAGGCAAGATGTCTATTTAAATAAAAGATTTAACCTACCTTTTAATAGGATAAAAATTAATTATGAATAGTATATCTTAAACTTAATGCAAAATAGGATGGTCTTGCTTGCACTATTTAATGTTTTTATTTCTCATTCATTGTTGAGGCTGTAACAAGCATCAGTTATTAGATGGTGGCTCAGTTCCAACATAAATCATCTAACCTCCTCCTCTTTATTGATTTATATTAGCATTTAGAGATGGCACTCATTGTCTTTATGGCGCCTGAGATCTCACATTAATTAAGTTCAAATTAAAATAAACAATGAAATGTTGAAATATCCTGCAAGGTTTCTTGCCTAATGCCGACATTCAGTTTAGACCTCACATCACTGTCATTCTAGAAACTCTACTAGGCAAACCAAATTAAACTAAACAAACAAACACAGCAAAAAAAAAAAAAGAGCAGGGAAGGCATGTATTCGGTCTTGAAATTACTATTGAATGTGTTTATCAAATTATAGTGTCAATATTGTATCAGATGTCAATCTATTTGTGCAGTAGTACTACATGTAATCCCATATATCTCCGTGGTATCTTCCTTATGAAAATATTTTAATCATAAGTGGAGAACATTGCATTGTATTTTGCCATCTCCAAGAACTCCAATGTTCTTGGATGCATAGTAACTTGCTCTTTTTTTTCCCTCTGAGAAGACAAATTTATATTTTATTTATAGTTTATTCATGTAATTCTCAATCAATTCTGTTGATTTAATCCCATAACTATATTTAAGGGTAAATGGTAAGCATTCTGAACAGTAGCATATGACTGTTATGAGTTTTTTTTCTAAGCCAGAATGGCAATCTTCAGTCTTTCATAAAAACTATCAATATATAAATGTCATAAATACTATAAAAGTACTAGAATATTACAGAAGTGTTTTAAATATTATTATAAAAATGCTCCTCAAGAGCATTTTTCTAACACACATAGAAAATTCAATATTTAATTCAAATTGGAAGCTCTCACATCACTGAAGTCTTTCAATGAACAATTTCTATTAATTTAAACTGAAAACTTCCCCTTAGTGTATTCTGACAACTTTAAGAAATGTGGGAAGCAGCCACTCGCTATGCAGCTAAGTCTTAAGACACTTGTCTAAAAAAAATATATCTGACTATCTCCCCATAAATCTAGCCCTTGTGCTAGGTATGGGCTGAGATTTCTGCCAAGAGACATGCTGAAGCCATCGTTGGAAATAGTAGGTGGGAGAGAGTTCCCATGTAAGCCACAGTGCTGCTAGAGCTTGGCCAGCTCTTTGCAACCCCACTTTATTCGTGGGACTCATATATTTTGCTCTTCCTATAGCCTAACCCTAAGTGTGGGTGGACACTTCTGTAGTGGGACATGCAGAAACCTCTCATGAAAAAATGCAATTGGGAGAACCCTTACAGAAGCCCCCACTTTACTGCCTCAATCTTTGCACCCTTCCTACGGGTCTCATATGTCTCTCAGGGAGCAATAAAGGCAGTTACTCCTTAACAGGGAAAAGAGAGTTTGGGAGCCACATATGACAGCATGGCAGGCAGAAGCCATGGCCTCACCAACAGAAGGGCTTAGTCCTGCTAGAAAGTCAGGAAGTCATCCCATGGGCCAGGGTCACAGTTCAGATCAACAGGGCACAATCACAGGCACTGGCATGGCTGCAGAGTAGCTCAGTGCAGTCCTGGATCGAGCCAAATGTGAGAGACTGAGCCAAGTGTGAGAGACTCTCCTTAATGCAGCTGCCAGTCAGGGAGGTGGAAACCCCTCCTGCAGCTTCTTCCAGCCCTTTTTCAAAGAACTGCAGTTGAGGCTTCTTGAACAGGTCTCACCTGTCAGAGATATCCTCCCAAGAAGAAGGAGGATAGTTCTCCTAACTGATCCTAAGCCTTGAAGGAAAATTCTGCCACAGGATATACTGAAATCCCAGGGGAAATTCTGAGTTAGAAAGATATCTCACAGCAGCCTTTTCTAAGGTCACTGAATTTCTCCCTCTCTGTAACCTAAACCTAGTCCTAACGCTAACCTGGTCTCAGAGGTTTCAGTAAACTTTTCATTAAGTATTCCTGCTAGTCCTTGGAAAGTAACTATTCTTTACAAAAAACCAACTAAATAAAAGACTAAAGCTTTCCTTACCTACTTTATCTTTTATTATTGTTTGAAATGAAACATAATCTATATGGTTTCTGTGTGTCATGTGTGATCTTTATTTCCTGGTAGGTTATGGTGTACTTCCATCATTGTTCTTCCCTCAAAGTGATCTGTAGTGTATTCTTTATGAGATCTCAGTTTTCAGAATAACACAGATTTCCTGCTGTGATTCAGCAGTTTCTTGTAAAGACCATAATATTGATCCGAATACTTTTAACCGCTTCTGCACAATTATGAAGTAGTTAGGGTAAAATAGTTGTACAATTTATTTTTAATTTGGATTTTGAGACCAAAACCTTTGTTTAAATTTTCTTTTTATGTTTGCATGCTTATTTTTATCATGATGCTTCTTTAATCAGTTATTCTAATTGCCTTACTTGCCATTGTAAATAATTTCCAACCAGTAAGTTATTCTGAATTTACTCCAGGAAGAGAGAACTTATTAAACCTGATTGAAAGCAATGGAAGTTAAACCAAAAATCCAGCATTAGGAACAATTAGAAATTCTCATTTTACTTTGGCACTTTTTTTGCAATGCTGCAAAATGATTCTCTTGGACATTTTGTTACTCCATGTGAATAAATTGAATTGTGGTGTCTAATTGCACTTGGTTTACTAAGTGACAAGGCATTGTTTCAGTGACAAATATTCTGATAGAATAAAACTGTTAACACATTATACAAACACTTCTCTGAATTTTATTTTTAGTTTCAGTGAACATTAATGCCAGGGAATCTAGATTGCCTCAGTATCTGAAGAAATGAAAACAAAGGAACTGTGAAGATTTCTGAATCCAGCTCATTTTAAATCTAGCATGATGAAAGTAGAGACAGCTTTTTGTACTACTCATCAACTCTAAATATTATGACTTTTTTTCTCAATAAGAACTGACACATGGTTACAGATTTACAGCCTCAAGAAACATAGCGTCTATTTTGAAATCTTGGTTAAACATTTTAAACACCTGAGTACTCTTAGTCAGACTGATAATTGAACAGACTTCACTTTGAACTCAGGACTACCCTTCTGAGTAATGCTGTGCATATACAAGCACTTGCAAGACTGAACCTTGCATTTGTGCTTCTGAAACAGTTCAATATCTAGTTTTACCTTTTCCTAAAGGAAAACTTAGTGAAGATCATTAATTTTCAATCAAAAGATTAAGAAGATTGCTTTGTTTTCTGTTTGAACAAATTGATGTATTTTATAATACATTTATTCTGGACTTCTGTAAAGCCTTTGACAGTCCCCCACAACATCCTTTTCACTAAATTGGAGAGACAGGGATTCATTGGGTGGACTGTTAGATGGATAAGAAATTGGTTGGATGGTCACATCCAGAAGGTGGTGGTCAATGGCTCAGTGTACCGATGTACATCCGTGACAAGTGATGTCCCTCCGGGGTCTGTTATGGACCACTGTTACTTAATTTCTGCATTAATGACATAGACAAAGCAATCAAGTGCGCCATCAGCAGGTTTGCAGATGAAACCAAGCTGAGTAGTGTGAATCAAACACCTGAAAGATAGGATCTATACAGAGGGACCTGGACAAACTCGAGGAGGAGGTCCACGGGAATCTCATGAGGTTTAACAAGACCAAATGCAAGGTGCTTCATTTGGGTTGGGGCAACCCCTGCTACCAGCACAGGCTGGGGATGAACAGATCAGAGCAGCCCTGCCCAGAAGGACTTGGGGGTGCTGCTGGGTGAGAGGCTGGACATGAGCCAGCCATGGGCACTGCCAGCCCAGAGAGCCAAGTGTGTCCTGGGCTGCATCCAAAGCAGCGTGGGCAGCAGGGCCAGGGAGGGTGTTCTGCTGCTCTGCTCTGCTCTGCTGAGACCCCACCTGCAGGGCTGCCTCCAGCTCTGGGGGCCCTGCACAGGAAGCACATGGACCTGCTGGAGGGAGTCCAGAGGAGGACACCAAGATAATCAGAGGGATGGAGAACCTCTGCTCCAAAGACTGAGAAAACCGGGTTTGTTCAGCCTGAACAAGAGAAGGCTTTGGGGTGACCTAATTTTGGCCTTGCAGTACCTGAAGGGACCCTGCAAGAAAGATGCAGAGGGACTTTTTACAACGGCATGTATTGATAGGACAAGGGGGAATGGCTTCAAACTGAAAGAGAGGAGGTTTAGATTAGATATTAGGAAGAAATTCTTTACTGTGAGTGTGGTGAGGCACTGAAACTGGTTGCCCAGAGAAGCAGCCCTGGAAGTGTTCCTGGTCAGGCTGGAAAGAGTTCTGACAAACCTGGTTTAGTGAAAGGTATCCCAGTCCACAGCAGGAAAGTTGGTGTTAAGGTCCCTTTAAACCCAGGTCATTATATGCTTCTATGATAACATACATATAATTAATTTTAAAATGTATTTTTATATAGAATTCAAAAAGAAATACAGAAAAATATAGAATACACAGACTATAAAAGTTCTGTAATCTCTAAGATTATTAAGCAAAGTATGAAAGAAATCCTCAAAGCATTCTTTTGTAAGTCCAGGTGAAGACATGAAAGAAACCATATTATTTTGTATGACATATTCCTGATGTGAGGGAGAAGAAGAATACATGGATATCAGTGACAAAACTTTTCTTAAACTCACTTATTTCATAATCATTTTCTAAACAGCAAAATTTAATTAAAAATATGAAATTGCTTCATTTGGATACCTGACAAAGCAGTCAAGAAGAAAAAAAATTAAAAGGCAGCCAGAAAAAAAAAATCGAGGTATTTCTCTGTTAGTGAACAGGAGCCATTTCACAATGGACCTTCTGGAAGATGAAGAGAGAAATTGTATGATGGACTTACAGAAAGGAAAAAGAAAACATTAAAGAGACATTAAGGACATTTTCCTTCAGTCCCTGCTGTAAGAATCTGAGACATGGACTGATGTTCACAGTTCACAAAGTTCAAAAATATTTATTTACTGCATACATATCCAGACCTCACTTTCAGAGATGACAGTGATACCAGTGTTATGCACACATGGAAAACCATATCTGTTTGTAATATACTAATATTTCTCACTGTGTGTTTCTACTGCCTGTGTTCAGTTGACATCTTGGTGCAAGGTGCACAAGCTGGGAGTCAGACCCCCAAAGGGTACCTGTTTGAAGACATACATACAGTGATTACCTTGGCAATAGATGTATGTGGAAGTTCTCAGAAGACATTTTTTTCTTACTTTTTTTTTTT
>WEKY01039223.1:4013-20404 GCA_013390045.1 Picathartes gymnocephalus
TAATTTTGATTTTAAACCTACTGAACTTCAGATACATACCACCAGTTTCTCGGGCAAGTACTGTACAAACTCGAACTTCAGCACTTAGGCCGATGACAGATACTCTGATCTTTACTGCTTTTAAGCACTTCAAATAAAGAAAAAAAGGATACTCAAATTCATGTGCAGAACAAGAAATAGTAAAAAGGTTCAAAGTCTTAAACGAAAATTAATTGGTGATGACATTGCAACTGCCTGTTTTTCCTCCAGTAGCTTGGATGTTCAAAGCAGTAGCTAAACTTCAGTTCTGTACCTTAATTAGATCATAGATGTTGGCTGGATCACATGTCGTCAGACTGCTGAGGACTACCAAAACCTCTCTGCTTGTATGTCCTGGCATGTGCCTAAGGAAAGTACACAGTTAATTTACTTCTGCACACTAAGCTATTTGTATGGTAACATCTCCAAGGACCTTAATGTACTGAAGTCAGAAGACAACATGATATGAAGTCCTCTACAAACTATGATAAGATCTTTGTCTGAGCACCAGATTTCCACTTTCTGAAAGCTAAACCTTTCCAGTATCTAAAATACAGTATTTAATTGTGTTACCTGATTGTTTGCTGTAATGCATCCTTTGTACTTTACCAATACTCACAGGTAAAATTAACCTTCAAACTAGCACAATGTAGTAAGTCTTCCTAACTTTTTAAAAACCCCTAAACAATTTTTAAGTGTAAATCCACTATTTTTAGTTACTTCTAATTCTTAGTTCAAAACTCTCTTCCAGCTAGTAATTAAAATAGCTTTTCATTACACCGATTATTAGTTTAGTTCAGTCAGTGTTTTTAGCTGTAATTCTGTTCAGTCTTCCACAAACTGGGATACATCTCAATACCTCACATAGCAAACAAGTGTTCTGGATCTATCCTACCTGAAAATTGATCTTTCTAAAGTATGTCAAAAAACCTCACGAGATTATTGTAACACAATGCTGTTTCTTTTCCTGTTCTCTTACATTTTTAACCCCTAACTCTGTCTTCAGTCATACCTTAGCCCTTCAGTAAAAAACAATGGCAGTGTCTTTCATCACAATATTTACATACCATCATCAACTTGGTTTTCAAATTTCATTCTATAAGAAGCACACCTGTAAATACAAGCATCTAGTGGTAGAAAATAAATTTCTTCACTACTAGAGTATTTAACTTAATGATTTGTATTGTAAGAGAACATAAAGTCACCTTTTAAAGACTCAAGTCATCATGATGCAAGATGCTACTTAGAAAAAATTCTGTCCCTGCCTCTCAAAAAAGTCAAAATCACAAAGAAAACTAAAAAACTCCTTGTATATACTAACTTTAAAGTCTGCATGGCCAAATTTAGGGAATTATATAGAGAAGGCTCTCCACTGCAGTTCATATCCACTGCTTTCTTCAGAGCAGTTACATGCTTTTTTGAGTTTCCTGTAAGTGAAAAAAATGCAATCAATTTAACCGATACAAGAAGTTAAAGAAGAGAAATATTTAAACTGCATACATAATGAAGTGTACTTGTACAACAACAGGGACTGGTTTCAACGTGGGACTGATCTGCATTTGTCCTTAGAAATTGGTATCTTGATCAGAATGCAGAAAACAGTAAAACAGACTTTTACTCTATAGGCACTCAGTTGCTAGAGAGTTTAGAAGCCAAAAAAAATAAAACCACTGTTGGATATCATTAAGCCCTCAACATGAGTGTGACACGTTTCACAAACAGAAAAAGAGTTTTGTTTCCTCTGTTATCCCCAAAGTATGGGTCAAAGGTTGATTGATCCTCAATGAAACCTGTTGAAGCCACAGAGACTGGTGTAACAGCAGGCAGGAACTAAAAAAACCTTGACTTTTAACATCTGATCAGATCTCACAAAAAACACAGATGTCGTAACATACAAAATTAACAAACAGGGTAGAAAATTAACTATAGGGGAAACAGAACAGATCTGAGTTACATTCAGGTCAAGACTTGATTGCAAACAAGTAAACAATGACAATTCTGGATCAAAGCTGATCAAAATGTAGATTATGGTTCCAGACAACCTGCAATAATTTATCTCTCAAATGAAAACTAATTATGGTAAGTCCATTTTCAGCAGTATATCAGGCAGAACTTATAACACCAATGAAAAGGATGAAAACATCTGAAATTTAAGAAAAAAATACTACTTCCCTACCTGAGAGTTCTGTCATTTTTTCCGCTCTTTTACTCTTGGTTACAATTAAGCCAATCTGAAAAAGGGGAAAAAAAAAGACAAAACTTTTCTTAGGAAGTTTTTTACAGTGAGTTTATTTACAATTTTACTATCCTTTTTTTACGTCTTTATGGACCAGAATTTTTTAACCATACAAGTCTACACAAGTTTTTGAAGTGCAATAACAGCAGCACAACATGATGCATCAATTTAGTATTTTCATTACTACTGCCAAAAGGTACAAAAAGAAATCTTCTAAAATTCTAAATGCCTGGTAGAAACAGGCAGAAACAAGAATTTCACGAGAATGATGAATAAAAGCTTGGAAGGTACATATAAATTGAAAACAGTTTACTGGGTAGCGTTATAACCAAAACTACCTTTTAAAATAGTTTTCTGTTATTTGTTTCGTGCATGGTTGTACATACCTGACTAATAGGATTCTGGTCAAAGTACTCTTCAACAAAATATTCCAGTAACTATAAAGAAAAGTTAAGAAAGTTAAAAACTAATTACACTTTTATTACACATGCATTAAATACATGCAAAGCATCTAGTATTACTAAAAAGCAAAACAAAGTAGTTGGGTAATGCAAAAACGGGGAATGAGCCTTTCCTTTCCAGTCTTCTTTCACTCTATTCCTCCTCCTCCATCCCATGTAACCAATGCAGTGTAGATTTCAGAAACTACACCCCCCTTTTTTTATTCACATCCTATGTTGAAGTTCTAGATTCCTGCTGGTTCAAATGAAGGTTTCCAATACACCAAAAAGCACTAATCTGTACAAAACCATCAAAATCCATGATTTCATTCTTTAGTATTGTTGGAGAAAATCATACAGAACATGATGTACACAGTTCAGTCCTCCACAATCTGAAACAGCAATCCAGTTCAACTCTCATCTAGCATCCTTTTAAATAAGAATTCATAAAAAAACTCCAACTGTAAGAAACAAATATAAACCAATTCTAGATGTGTAATGAAAAGATGTCATCCTCTTATTATGGGCAACACTTAATTTCCACGTAGTTTCCAAATGTGTCTTCCCTTACAAATAATAGGCCCTTACAAAGTGTTTTTACTGCACAGAAGTACATGTGCAAGGCAAAATAATGCCATGTAAATTTTACAATTCAAAAAACAGGAAAGTGACAGACTAGCAACAGAAGCAAGGAGAAAAATGCAGGGATGAGAGATGAGGCTATGCACATACAGAAGACTGCAATTCTTTTAAATGCAAAATGCAAGTGGTTTACAGAGAAACGGTGGCTTAGTAAGAAAAAACTTCTGAGTGCAGAAATACCTTCAGAGTGCAAGTAAGTCTGTTCGGTTTTAAATCCTGGTCCTCCATTGTTCTTGATCCATCAACAACCACGTAAAGGTGACGCATCTGCATTTCCACCATATGTGAAAATCACTCACAGAACACATATTGAAATGAATTCATTATTCCATTTACTTATAAAAGCCGCTACTTCCTCTGACAGGGAAAATTCAGTAAACTGAGTGGTGCAATTAACATCAACTGAAAAGTAACGCATTCTTCCACCTTCCTCTTAAAATGAAAAAATCCCTCTCTTGAACAATGCACACTGTTCTTCTCTTCTCATGACTGTCATGATAAGCTACAAAATATGCACAGTTTGAACATTCATGTCTTCATCTGAAGCGCTCAGTGTTGTACAAAGCAATGTGTTTTTTACAACCCACTTCCATTATGCCCATTTTTCACACAAAGAGAAATGGACAGTATGAGCACATGTGATCTGACTTCTGCTGCCAAACACACCCTGTGTGTCAAACCTCCAACCCTGAACAGTGATCTTTCACACCCACACTGCCAACAAACAAAGAATGTTTAAAAAAAATGATAAAAAACTGTGGAAACCACAAGGTTTGGTATGAAGTAGGTTAGGCCAGCAGAAGTGTATTTCAGATCAGGAATACTACCTCTAGCCAAGTAGTTTTGGACAGTAAGGACAGAAGAGGGTTTAGTTATTAACATACCATTCCAAGCCGAACTTGTCCATGGTGTTCATAGAGTCTAACAAAATACAGAAGGATTTAAGTCAAATTCAAATGAGTGAATGGCTCCTAAAACAGAAGCCCAAAACAAATCCAGTACTAGACTTCTGGCAAAAATGTAGAAGCAACGAACTGCAGATGCTTATTCATGCTGAAAAACCCCACAGCTCAATCACAGATTTCACAACTCTCAGAAAATAAATAAGAATTATTTCTTACTATCAGGTTTAACGAAGCTTTAAAATTTCATCCAAACTTGACAAATCAAGTTTTAACATAACTTGAAATAACACAAAACTAATTAGGGTTTTTTCTAGCAATTTTTCTGAAATTTGAAACAGAAATCTGTAGCCATAATACCAGAAGATAGATTCATTTGTGATAGGACAAGGGGCAATGTTTTTAACTAAAAGAAGGTCGATTTGGATTAGAGATAAACATGTCTTTACCATAAGCATGGTGAGGCACTGGAGCAGGTTGCCCTGAGGAGCTGTGTATGTCCCATCCCTGGGAGAGTTCAAGGCCAGGCTGGAGGGGGCTCTGACCAATCTGGTCTAGTGGAAGGTGTCCCTGCTCATGGCAGGTTGGAGTGAGATGATCTTTAAGGTCTCTTCCAACCCAAACCATCCTGTGATTCTCTGATTTGTATATTAAAAAAAAAAATGCTGGAAGACTTCTCTGAGCTGTGCAGATTGCAAATGCAGTGTTCTGTACTGTTTCCTCAGATCAAGACCTGTAGCTTGCATACACACGGGATACGCAGCCTGTATACATTCAGTGTTTAAAGATTTAAATTAATTTTTCACCATTTTTTCTGGCATGCACCTGCCCCTCTGAAGGAGAAAGGACATAAAAACATCCTGCAGGCATGTCTGATGCTTAATCCATCCCACATGACCCAGTTTCAGGATGATCAAGCCCTTATAACTGACTAAGTCAGTGCTACTAGCAGGCTCGTGGCCACACCAAATACCTTTTCCTCTTTGCCTTGAAGAGAATGTCCTCGATGGTTGCTTTCAACGATCCGGATTCGTCTTCCTTAAGAATTTCCCTACGCAAAATAGACTGTTATAGTGGGCAGAGGGGAGGTTTTTCCTCCTCTTCCGCCAGAAAGGAGAGAAAGGTGAGCGGGGAAGAACATACCATGTTCTTTCGTAGCCTCCTTCCCAGCGCTTGGTCCGCTCGGGTTCGTCATCCATCTCCGCAGGGGCTGAGGGGGCTGGGGAAGGCGCTGAGCGGGGTTGTGGGGGGCTGAGGGGAGACCAGGGGAGATGCGGGCCGCTGAGGGAATGTGAGGGGAGCTCAGGGGAGATGAGAGGGTTCAGGGGTGAAGAGGAGGTCTAGGGAAAGAAGACGGGGGTGTGAGGGGGTCTGAGGGGAGCCGATGGACACTGCGGGGAGTAAGTTCAGCCGAGGGGGGCTTAGTAGAACCGCAGAACACTGAGAGGAGCCCCGGCCCGCGTCCGCCGCCCGGCCCGGCCGTCCCGGACACGTTGGTGCCCGCCCTCTTCCGCCTCGGTGCGCCGCCAAACCGTCCCGGCCGCCGCCCGGGCCGCGGAGAGACCGTTCCGGAAAGGTTCCATTGTGTTTTCCACAAGATCATCAAAATACTCCCAAGTGCGGTCATGGAGAGGACGAGGGCCTAGGGAGGACGCCTCACGGAGACATCGATGGAGAGGACGAGCGCCTAGGGAAGACGCCTCACGGAGAGATCGCTCCTGCGGGAGCGGATGCCGCGGTGCTGCGGCCGGGAGGAGCCCCCTCGCTCTTGGTACTGTCTGGGTCTCGGTGGCACTTCTGCAATTAACTGAAGCAATTCCAGTGACTAATAGAACGCAGGAGCCTGGAAAAAGCACTGGATTTTAACACATGATTATGCTCATACGCTGCCTAATGAGGCAGCCATCTATCACCCTCTCAGCAAAAGCAAGAAGTTTCAGGCATTTTGATAATAAGTAATTATGTTTTGCATCTACCTAAAATGATTTTGAGTATTCATTTCACCAAGAGTTTCCATTTCGTAAGCACCACAGTATGGATTAGCTCAGAGCTAGCTGAGCTAATTGCCGATTGCTCTACAGAGCAATTAAAACTTCACTGGATACAGTGGAAGTATGCCAAGATTGGGCTTCACCTCTTGAATTACAGGAAAGTTACTGAGCATCCGTTTCTACGGAGTCTCGCTCTGCATCCAAGTAAGACAATAAATGAGGAAGAAAACAAATAAACAGTAGTAACAATTCTTGAAACAGGAGTGGGGAAAAGCTAACCACTTCTGTACCCTCCAGCTTGTTGCATTTATCATGAGCAACATATAGTTACAATGGAAAGAGAGGAGAAATTAATTAGCTCTCAGTTACACCATACCTGGGAAAAAGCAATGATTTTTTTAAAGGAAAGCAATCTGAAGACCGGAAAAGAGGAATTCTTTGAAAAGTCAGGATTTGCTTCATGGAACGGAAATAGTTGTAGTTTGAACGACTCCCATTAGAACATAAACAATCTTTTCTTCAAAAGGAAAAAGTACAATCTATAAAACACTGAAACAAAAAATGGCTGCAAGCTGACGGTTTTAATAAAAGAAGTGAGAAACGAGACTTCTTTCAGAACAGGACTACTTTTTATTGCCAAGGCCAAGAATTTCAGTGCTGGACTGGAACACAAGATATACAGTAATTTTGTAAAGCATGAGTGTACGAGTGCTTGAAATCCCACCAAAATTTTGAAATTAATAAATAACATACTGGATACCTTCTTTTAAAATTTCAAAACAATTAGATTTTTCATTGCCATGAGCATGTGTAGTCAATAGGCTGTCATGAAAGCTGGTCAGACTATTGTGCAAGATAAAACTTTGGGTACATTTGTTAGGCACTGTTTTATCTGGCCTGAAAAAATGTAAAAAGTAAAAATTTTAGTAAAAAGTATGCCAATCTTGCCACAGTTGTTTTGATTGAGGATACCCAACGCTTACAAAGACAAGAAGAAACACAAACCCAGTTTAGAAACTATTATATTTGTAGAAATGCTAAGAATCTTGAGCATCTCACTTTGTAGATTTGTGCCAGGCAAGCATTTTCTAAGAGTAAGACTGAAGGATAAAACTTCTTGTTGTATACACTCAGTGTTTGAGGACAGGCTGTAATTAAAAGGAAGCCTACTGATGCAGGGCAGGATTCCTTAGTGATTCATTTACATGTTAACTACCTTCTGCAAAAACCCAGTCACACGGGTAAGACCACACAGTGCACTGTTCACACATACATGCAAAAGTGGAGATTCAGAGCAGAGCCTAGAGGGACTGTACAGAGAGACTGAGGTGATAATCATCTGAAAACTTCAGTTTTGTCTGGAGTATGCCTTCTATTCTTTAAGAATATCAAGAGGCCACGTTCCTTGATAGTTCTGGTGGTAACTCAGATTCAGGGATTCTCCCATCACTTTCCTCCTAATTCCTGCCTTACCCCAAGTTGCTTCAGCTTCCAGCCGTTAATTCTTATTTCATTAATCGCAATTTCTCTGAGAGATGAAAACGTTACTGTTTTTCTCCAGCATGTCTGTAGCATTGTTGACAAGACCCTTTTCAGTCCTCCATTTGTCGGTTAGAGCAAAACTAGCGCACAGATTGTACACACCCGAAGTGCTTTAGCAGCCCTTAGGCCTATAACAGACACAGGACTGAGCAAGTAATTTACTGCAACGGTTGCAACACATTGCTGCAGCCTTAGTATAGCCTGCCTACCTTAGGAAGGTAGCTCACTTCTGTTGTGCCCTACATCAATCCTGTTTGGAACCCAAAAGGCGGGCAGAAGGGAGTATTTCTCTCCCAGCTTCTCTTCCCAACATTTGGAAAATCTGCTTGGCCACACCTGTGGCATTTTGCCGGGAAACACAGGAATCCACCTACAGGTGTTGGCGTTTAATTTCCTCATTCCAAGCACAGGTATGGTGTTCCCTTTTCCCAATCCCTTTGTTGGAAACTGCAGGAAAGAAGCAGCACGATGGTTACAGGCTATGCAGACATTGTCTGAGGGACAAGGAGCCAGTTTCTCCAAGACTGAAACAGACCACTGTCAAAAGGAACCTGGAGGTGGGTGTCACTGTCCTACACAAAGAAGATCTATTAAGGGTGCAGACTGTGAATCTTCCAAAGAAGATCATCTTATTGTTAGCACTTTATGAACACCAGTTGATCCTCAAACTTGCGCTAATCTTCTTCTGTTACTGATGTGATGTGCAGAACTGTCACTGAGAAAAAATGAGAACCCTGGGTGTACAGTGAGAGGTCATTTATTTATATTGTGGAGATCTGGACAAGTATTTCTCTTACAAAGAACAATTTAACAAGTATTCAGCATAACAAGTATAAAAAATTCACCCATCTCCTTTATAAGGAAGAGAGGCTTCTCCTTTAAAATTAATACAAACCAAAACCAGAGAGAGAGGCACTGAAAAAAAGAGAGAGAACAAGGCATAGCACTGGCTGTCACCTGTTCTCAAAATGATGAAAATACTGAGGCACCTTCAGGTAGCTGAGACTGAAGGCTTTGAAATGAAGAGCTGCCAAATTTTCAAATTCTCTCAGTGTTCCCATGGCATCTTGTGCTATTTACTTCATCCATTAAAGCTCTTGCAATTAAGTGGCTGATAAAACTGGAATGTTCATTTTACAAATATGAAGGTAGGTCCATGGCCATCAGGATTGCAGTGTGAATGATAAGGCCTGAAAAACCAGAAGAGCTACAATGGTCAGAGTGAGGTATGTTAATAAATTTCCAGCAGTGAAGAGCAGAGGTAGTACTGCCATGACCATACTAAACTGGAAACAACTTTCCTGATGTTGATCCTTTAAATTAAGGCAGAAGTTAAAAACTTTCTTTCAAAGAAAAAAACAAATCACTAAAAAAAATTTGCAGTAACTGTAATCAGAGCACCTTTTTCTAACAAAATGTCTTTATAAGCAATAAAGTAATATGGCTATACTGGTGGGGTTTTTTATATTAAAAAACGTATTTCAGAATAGACAAATTGCAGTCATAGAAAACTGTACAAGGAAACTATCAATGCTTCTAACAATTTTAGTAAGTAAAAAAAGTTAAGTAAATAAAGATATGAAAAAGGATACAAAGAGAAAATTTACTGGCTTATGAAAATACTTGCACATACAAACCTATCCCCAGCACAATATCCCCAAGAAAATATAAAAATATATATTGAATTTATGCAAATATGCTCTGGAAAATATGTATTGTAATACATTTTACCTGGCCTTACAGAGGATACTAACAATTTATAGTTTGAATGAGAATTCATTTTGCTGTCTTTACTCTCTGAATGCCAACTTCACTAACAGCTGCTGCACAGACAAAAAGCCCTGTTACTTGCTGATGAAGAGTGAAGCCCTTAAACACATGTAGTCCTAACAGCATGATCCAGGAAAGGGAGGCAGAACACACTGACCTATAGCAACACTAATGGAACATTAATATGTCTCATCCTGCATCTCTATTCCTGTAAGGCCAAGTATAGATTTTTTGCATCATCTCTGAAGAGGGCAATACAAAAACCAAACCCAAATCCCCCTCCTCTATATATATAGCTAAGAAGCTATTTTTCCTCTCTTGTTGGGCAAAATTCAAGATGATTTCTGGTATAATGTTCAGCATTTAGAAATACAATACAAAAATCATTATTAAACTAGCTTCTGAATTGCCCAAATTATTCAGTACAATTAGGCAGTCCATCAAACCCCAGACAGAAAAAACAGCTCAGCTCTTCCTGATATCATTAAGATGTCACATATAAATAAAATCCAGAATTGTTTACAGCATTTCTGTGCAAAGTTTCCACAAGGTACTTGGAAACTGCTTTCTCTGGTAGGCTTTGCAAGTTTGCAAATTAAGTATTTTCAAATAAACTATTCCTATTTAAGAGGCTAGGATTTGCACTAATAAAAGCAAAATGTTAGCACAGGTTTCCTAATTTATCTTATAACTTCCATTACAATTGGATCGGCATACAAAACCTATCAGTAATGTACAACATCCAAATATATGACAGTGATTAAGTAATCCCCATAAGTGTACTGTTCAAAGAGTAAATAAATATGTTAAAATATACATATCATTTTTGAAAACAGAAAATAGTATCCATAAAGTGAAGGCATAGCTAAGTTTCTACATTCCAAGTCATAACTTTATCATAGTCCTGAATTCGTTGTTTTATGTGAGAAAGCTTATTCTTCAGATATTCACAACGCTCCTTTTTCTCCAGAAATGAAGGATCCTGCCACAAATACAAAAACCTTTATGTTAATATATTAGGCTCTCAGACTCTTCCAAGAATAGTCTATTATCGATTATGTTCTTGACTAAAAGGACAATATGTAAATATTCTCAAAAAAATCACACTCATTTTCCCTGGCCCTTTCTTATTTCCTCTTGCTCCTTCCTTCATGAAAGGCCAGATGTTCTGCTTTTATATGCTGCAGTTACTTGGTAAACAGAGCTCTTTTTTAAAACAGAAATCTGCAAATTTAAATGACATCTTACTACATAATTTGTATTTTACACATATATTTGTAGTATGTGCAATAAATCCTTCCTCTCCAAAAAAGCAATGAAGTTTAACTAACATGGACACAAACTCTCAATTCCATGGAGAAAAAAAAATGGTATTTCTAAAGCATATGGTTTTTAATGGAACACAGGTACACATTTGCTGCCTGCATTTAAAAACTACAAAGAGAAACCTCTTGGATTACACTGAAAATTATTTTCTGAGTGTCTAAATTCCATGCCTCAAAAAATACAAAACTTCTTTTCAAGGGTAAGACTATGTTTTCTGTTTTTATCTGCTGGCTGTGTCAGTCAGTGAATACAACTGAACTAGTCTTCTGAGTGCAGAATGCCAAGAGATGAAGCATACTCTCAGAAGATGAAAACACTCAACTCTTGGGTTGTGGTTTGGAGTTTTTTCCCACATGTGGCTACTAGAATCACTGTTCTCAAAAATGCTTGTTGGCATGAGTGTATGGGTTGTGTCCTGTTTGCCAAAGTTTTAGAAGACAAAATATACAAAGCACTACTGATACCTTGAGATACTGAATTTGGCCTAGTGTTAAAAGTATTGGCTATTTACATTCTCTTTGCTAGTCATTAGATTCAATAACAATGTAAATCTAAAAACACTTACGTTTTTCTTCCTCTTGTATTCTTGCAGAACTTTTAATATCCTTTCCTGTTCCTAATGAGAGACCACAGATTTTTAAACTTTAAATGTGCTCCATATCTTCATGTAAATTCTACAAAATACTCATCAGAATTCTCATTTGATCAATGCCTTGTAGTTATACATTTTAGATGTAAATCTTTTGTTTGAGAAATAATGAAACCACATCAACAGTAACTCACTAGAACTTAAAAGCTACTACTATGAAACAAAGAAACAAAAACCCCCAGAAAACCAGGTACACCTCTTAACAGAAACTTGGTATCCCTAATTAATGCCCAGAGAAGATGTAACATATGGGGAAACTTCCTCTCACACCAAGTCACAGCCAGCATTACAAGACATTGTGCCCTACCTGAAGACAGTCAGAAACTGCTTAATACCACCTAATACCACTACTTTCCATGAGCCCATTTCATATATGGTACTTACATATATGCTTTCAGGATGGTGTGGAAGCTGTTTCAGCAATGCATCCAGCTCATCAAACTTTTTTAATACAGCATGAACTTCCATAGACAGTTCTTTATACTCAGCAAACTGATCATTGAAGACCGCTTTGTACCGGTCTCTCATTTCATTTGTTTGAATTACAGGGTATTTCCTGAAAAAATAATAAAACTCAAGAATTAGTTTTAGAGATACAACTTATTAACAACATTTAGACTCTTCACCTTGACAGTGTATTTCTGTATTTTTTGCTAATCTCATAACCTGCTGAAATTTGCATGTCGGTAAAGCATTGAAATGAGAGAGTCACAGTATATTTAAGGTTGTAAGAGATGTCTGGTGGTTATCTGATCTGACCTCCTCCACAATCAAGAACACTTGGACTAGGACTGTGTCCAGACAGCTTTTGATATCTCCAAGCATGGTGATTCAATCTCTTTGGGAAACCTGTGCAAACCCTCACAGAGAAAAATGTTTTCCTAATATTTAGGTGAAACCCTCCTTGTTTCTATTTGTGCCCACAGAAAATAGTGTAAAAATTAATTTATGATATCACACTTGGAAAGGCCTACCCTTTAAAAGGGAGCATGTTACAAATTTAGCACTTAGAAAGTACAAGAGTAGTCAGATTTCAGGCCCTAAAAAGGCAATTTCCCATGTATTTTAGTTTTTACCTCTAATATCTATATGGTGGTCTTATTTTCCTTTGGCAGTTAATGTACTTGCTAGATTATGATATTCTGCTTCAACATTTGGGGTTTGTGTGCGTTTGTATTTTTAACTAAGATTCCTTATTTATAGTTATTGGTCTTATGCCACTGATAGCAGCCCCATCCTCTCTACTTTTTAATGTTAACTTAATACACAATTACAAGCTCCCATAGCACATGCATGGGAAAGAAACCACAAGTGTATATAGGAGAAATGCAGAGGAAAAAACATTATTCAAGTATCCTCCACTAAATTGGTCCATCAAAATCAAGTCACTTACGCTAAGTAGTCTGGCATCACTATAGGTTTAGGAATGTGGCCTGCAGGTATATGACCATTAAGTAACTCTGGTTTTCTTTCCAGTGATTTGAGCTGCCTGTAACTGACTTCTTCTCTTGGTCTGTCATCACCTTCATACTGTTTTAAAAGAGAAAGAATTTGTTCTTAATGAAATCAGTTGTACAGAAATCACAAAATACACAATTTGTTTGAAGACAGAGATACATGTATAGAGCAGCAGTACAAGGAAATTACAGATATTTCTTACAACTCTTTCTGTAATTAGAAAATCAGTCTAATGAGTTATAGTAATGCTTCTCACACAGTGTTTGTCTTCAGTTTGTCCTAACAGCAGTACAGAGAAATACGTCTGGAGGTTTGGAAAGATTTGTTTGCATGTCTTAAAAAAGCAGTGTAAGGAAGCTTCCATCGGTATTAATTTAATTTGTGAATGAACTGGAATCTGATTCAGTTATTTGGAGTTCTCTTTTCTCCTTGTTTCCTACTGTACAATTCATCTCCTGGTCCAGAAGTAAAAACACGTGGAATCTTGTTGGAACACAAACAAAAGGATCCTGATCCAGTACTGAATCAAGAGAGAAAACAGTGGTAGGAAATTCACAGTGTGTAACAGGAGACATTTAAGACTGAAACTAATACACCATACTTTCTCTGGAAACCCTATCAATCTTTCCAGTGTATGCAATGACACTTTGTGTAGCTGAAACACTAACATTGCTGATGCTTTAAAACTGGCAAGGGGGTCTTTGGAGCAGTCTCAGAGACCAAGGAAGTAGCTCAACTTACAGGGCACCTACACTGTGCTTCCACTGGCTCTCCTGCAAACTAACTTAAAAAACTAAACCTCATCTCTTCGAGCTCAAGTAAGTAAATAAATAAATCAATTAAAACAGTCACAAGAAAAAGAATAACCATTTAGAATTACCAGTAAACAGAAAAATAATTCCTATTTCCTACCTTCTTTTCTGGGAACGAGGATTGTGTTTTCATCTATCAGAAAAAAAAAAAAAAGGAAAGAACTAAGTTTTATTTTCAGCAAAAAACAGTATGCAAAAGCACAGACTCCTAAAATTTAAATATTTTCAAAATAATATTGTACAGAAAATTTCATTTCTATTAAGGTATGAAGAAATTTAGAATAAGGAATATTTTCAGATCCACTAATTTAAAGAATGTTTAAGGAAAACAACCACCCAAACCCCAGAACAACAGGATTTCCCAGAGCACAGCTGTAAGGAACAGCTTGCAGGAAATACTCCATCCACTTCCCAAGCTCCTTTATTATTTCACATTCCAGCCCACTTTAACTCACTAACACTCTGAGCCTAATTCACTGCCTAGAACACAAAACAACGCTCTAACTGGTAGCTCAACCTGCAGCTGTTTTGCACAGCACTCTCCAGAGTCTAACTGCTATTATTAAAGTATTCCCTTTAAAAATATTTAGTAACCGGACTAGAAGAACTTGGATAGTAACAGGGAAGAATGAACACCTTGTGTGTAACTCTGGCAATCACCTCATTCTTGTAGGACATGCTATAAGTTGGTTAAAAAATTTTTATTGAAGAATTATAATTACTTTTCTAAAGGAAAGTCTCAGTTTTATGCAGGATGGTGAAATGCAAACCAAAGTTAAATGAAAATGCTGCAAATCAGGCTGCACTCACAGCACAGGAAATGCAACTTTAAATTCTCTCTCTCCTAAAATCACTTAAAGACTGACTCCTCCTTAAGTTAGGCTTATGGACATTTCACATGCATTAATTTTCATGCTATATTAAGTCCTACTCATTTTTAAAGGGATTTTTGTGATGTTTTCAAATGAAGGAAAGGGAATTTTACACAAATTTACTTTGAACTCTCTAGGTAGGAGTGTTAAATCTCTACTGTTACAGTTTATCATTAACCAGGCAAGTACTGAATGCTTCTAACTGGGCAAGGCCAGTAGGCAGGCAAAATATTTGACATGAAAAAGATGTGGCTGACTGAAATTTGCGACACTGAAATCTAGCCAAGGCTGTTACTACTAGTATTTGCTGATAACTATAGTGAGGAAAGCTGAAAAGGCATAAAGAAGTTGCCTGGAGTTTTGCTTGCAAAGTAAAAATAAAAATTTCCCATTCTTAGGTTTACTCACACTAGCACTTGATGTGCTGAATGCAGTTTTCAAATAAATGCTAGGTGGCTTTTACCCACCTAACCCTGCTGAACAGATGAACATTGTTCGTTTCTTCCTTTGTTTGGAAAATACACACTAGGAAGTAGTTCATCAGCTGACTCAGGAAGAGAGCCCAGTATTACGAAGAGAACAGTGCCAGGTCCTTACCCAAGGTGAATTATAAACAACAACAACAAAAAGGTGTCCAAGACTTTGGCTCTGACACCTTAAAAACGCCTTTCATTTGGCAGTTTCTAATACTGTAAGACTGGTTAAAATTCAACCTCAGGACTATAGACCTGCTGCAGAGAAGACACTTGATTGGACATCATCTATGCCATGGTAAGATCTTACAGGTGCTCCCCGTCATGTGGTACCTGGTAGATGGAAAATGGTAACTAATGACTTACCTCCTGTTCCATTAATTCCCTGTGCCTCCTGGCCCCTTCATGCCTCCATAACTTTAGGGAAACCACCGCACTAATTAGGTAGACGACCACCGTGACAAACAGGAAGATGATTGCAGCAGTCTGACCTCCCTCCACACGGCAGAAAGCCGCATTTATGGGCGTCTTAAACAACTGGTAATAGCAGAGCCCACCTCGGTTGGTGTCGTTTACGTACACTATGGCAGCCGACATGTACAGGAAGAACAAGGCCACATTGATCCCAAACTCGGTCAGAGGCCACCAGCTGGAATCGAGGAGGATAGTTCGGTAGTACATGGACATGCCCAGCACGAGCAGCACTATGGTGACGATCCACGCCATTCCCGCCACCACCAGGATGAAAGGCGTTTTGGGCCCGCTGTAGGAGTATCCCCCATAGGCGCTGCCCGCCCCGTATCCGTAGGGCTGCGAGTACCCGAACATGTTGTACCACTCGTTGTCCTTGTGCACGTAGGCGGTGACACAGGCGAAGACAGCGGCGCCCAGCAGCAGCTCGGCCACGCCGAGGATCCTGAGCAGCCCTGCCCAGGACTTCATGTAGGCGTACCGCTGGTGGTACTCCTCCACCCGCTCGCTGTACGTCTGCCCGGTGCCGGCGCGGCGCTCCAGCGAGCCCAAGGGGTCTCCGGAGGGCAGCATGGCCTCGGCCTCCTTCCGAGAGTTGTAGCTCCCGCCCGACCCCCCGAAAGGGTCCGTGTAGGAGCCAGGCACCGCCTTGGTCCCCTGCTGCGGCGGGGCGGGAGAGGCAGGCGGCGAGCACTCGACCCCGTCCGAGATGTACCTGATGTCGGAAGCCGTGCTATCCCAGCTGGAGCCGGGGTGGCGTTTCCCTTTGAAGAAATTCTTCCACGAGTC
>WEKY01039223.1:20769-34112 GCA_013390045.1 Picathartes gymnocephalus
GGGAGCTTTCCTGAAATTGCGGTGCGCCGGAGGTGCGGGTGCCGGCGGGGAGCGGGGCGCGGGGCGCGGCCGGGCCTCGCCGGAGGGCTGGGCGCCGTGACTCACAGCGTGACAGAATGGGTCAGGTTGGAAGGGACCGCAGAGGGTCATGTGTTCTAACCTCCCTGCTCGATCCTAGAGCATATAGCACAGGATTGCATCCAGACAGGTCTTGAATATCTCCGATAAGGGAGACTCCACCGTCTGTTCCAGTGCGTGGTCAATCGCACAGAAAAAAAGTTATTTTTCATATTCAGGTGGAACTTACTTTGCATCAGTTTCTGCCCGTTGCCTCTTGTCCTATGGCTTGGCACCACTGAGGAGAGTCTGGCTGTCTCCTCTTGAGACTTTCCCTTTAGGTACTTACAGATATTGATAAGGTCCCCTCTCAGTCATCTCTTCTTGAGGCTGAACAGGTGCACTTTCCTCAGCCTTTCCTGGTAAGAGAGATGATTCTGTACCCTAATCATCCTTGTTGCCCTCCAGTGCACCCCATTCGGGAGCTTCATGTCTCTCTTGTACTGAGGACCCCAGAACTGCACACAGAACTTCAGGTATGATCCTACCAGGGCTGAGCAGAGGGGCAGGATCACCTCCCTCGACCTGTTGGCGATGCTATGCCTGACGCACTGCAGAATCCTGTTGGCCTTCTTGGCCACAGGGGCACTGCTGGCCCAAGGACAGCTTGTTGTCCAGCAGGGCCCCTAGGTCCTTCTCCACAGAGCTGCACTTCAGTCCCAGCCTGTGCTGGTGCTTGGGCAGCACCTGGCGTGGAGCTAGCCCAGTGATGGGGAAACCCAAGGCAACCAGCAATCTGGACAAACCAACTATTGCTGTTCTCCCACTGTTCATCAGGTTCAGGAGCTGAAGGAAAAATCTGGTGTTCTGCATCATTGTCTTCTGCAAAGGGCTTTTACATTTACCACAAGCATCTGTAGCTGAGTACAAAACAGCATTAATGCAGCAAGAGTTTTATTTACATTATCAGTATGGGCTATCAACTTGTTTACAGTACGCTTCAGTCTCTTCTTTTACACTGTTTAAAATTCCAAACAGTGATTGTTTTTAAGGTATAAATTTTAATAAGACCTTCAAATGCTGACAACTTATCAATCACAGACTCTTGAAACAAACTGTACAAATGCAAAATAAATAAAAATGTGTTAAAAATAAAGAGTGATTCCTTAGTTTAATAAAAAAGAAGGTGTTCTTAAAAAATAAGTTCTAAGCTTACCTCCCAAAATGCCTTTACAGTAGTGTCTTCCTAATATCTTGCATAAAAGAAATCTGGCCTAAGAAAAATAATCACTTATACCATATTGGGTAGGTCAAAATGCACTTAGAATTAAAGACACTGGAAAATAATTAATTCATATGTTTAGTTAAGTGGTCCTGTTTATGATTGCATTATTTCGGATACCAAAGTTTATATATATTTGAATGTTTCTCACATTTTCATAACATATTTAAAGATTGCCTCCAAATAATAATAAACCCCAAGAGTCTGCCTCCAAATAATAATAAACCCCTGCAGTCCATAAGCTATGTATTTATCACACAGTTATCATTACATACCTTGAAAAATTAATTAATCCAGATGTTAAAGCCTTAGTTAAGACATAAAGCCTTTTATTGGGAGTAATTAACATAGCTTAGTGACCCAGATATTTAGACAGTGTTTTTTGGATTACATATGATACACAGTAATCACCTGGTACTTGCCTCATCGTACACATTTTTAAAATGTACTGCAAACTTTGGCTTTGTTTATTATAGCAGGGAAAAGTTTTTAAAGCCTTTAAAAGGATCAGTAAGCAATGAGGATTTAGTTAATTGAGTTTATGGGATTTCCAAAAGGCTTCTCACCAAGTCCCCTGAAAGGGACTTCTTTTGAAAGAAACCTTAGGCCTCAAAAGAAGCCTTAAGCCTCAAATAAGAACTTCACTCTTAAGTTTGACAAATAATTAACAGATGGAAGGGAAATGGGAGAAGGGAGTATGAGTTAATGGTTAACTCGTGCAATGGAGGTTGCCACTACAGTTCTGCAGAGATCAGTGGCGGGACCTGGGCTTCCAGTACATTCCTAAACATAACCCTGTGAATAAAAAGGGAACCCTGTAAAGACTGAGATGAGCAACTTTGACGCTGATGCTAAATGAGACAGGCCAGTAAGGATGTGGTCTGCCAGAAGAATTGTGCCAGGACTTTATGAGACTGAATGGCAAACAACATAACACAAATACCTGAAATCCATGCAGTAAAAAAAGGAATACAGCAACCTGAGGACCCTGACTCATGTATTTATAAAGCATGACACATGCCTCACTTCTGATGGGACAGATACTTATTTAATTCTATAAAGTTACTTAAGCTTTAAAGATATTCTTGGTACTCTTTCAAACTGTGTGAGTTCATGCAGGCAGGAAGGCAGAAAAATTACAAACTTGCACTGAGAACAAACCAAATAAATTTATTTCCATTTACCTTGCTAATGAGGGGAACCCCAAGGAGCACCGGGCAGAAGCACACAAGCAGAGATGGTTCAGGCTAGAGGATCACTGGACGGTGGTTCTCACAGGCTTATCAAGAGTTATTTCCAACTGCAAGGTCACTTGCGTGATTTACAATCCTTCTTGACAGTCTTCCAAGCTTTAACCTGTTCCTCCCAACACAAACCTAACAGGAGAGCTTCAATCTATGTGGCTGTGTGACTGGAAGCATATTTATTTAACCACCATATCTATACAGCATATGTAGGGTTTTAGTTACGCAAAAGGGGAGGTAGTATTGAAATTTTGGGTTACAAAAAATGTATCATTATGCCTCCTGATTAAAAAAAAAACAAACAAACCAAAAAACAATGAAAAAACAACTACCTCACAACTAAGTGCAAGAGTTACACTCAGTGGGTTTGCTGACATAGCCTTTTAAGGCAGTAGCTCCATCTAAATATGCTTTGGTTGTAAAGAGCAGCTTGAACAGAGATTTTGGAGCAAGACAGTTTTCTTGATACTGTAAGGAAGGGATACAACACCGAAACAGGAGTGAAAAATCTGCTATGCCACAATTAATCTATATACTCTGTGCAAGGTAAAACAGCAAGATGGCTTTAATGATAAGTACACATAAGCTGCTGAAGAACGAATCTAGAAAATACATAAGCAGTTGGAATTAATATATACAGATCATAAATATGGTGAATTCCCCAATTTCTGCCATTACTGGATATTAACATTACAATTTTTACCTTTCAATCATAAATCTCACCATCAGTGCAGACCAACATACTTTTTATTGCTACACTCTACAAAAGTATTGATTCAAATGTAAAAAATTGACAATCATTTTGGTATCTCACGAACAAGCTATTTTTGATGAACACTTAAAACTGTCACATTTACCTGACAGTTTAATGTGGTTGAAACTGCAGAATTAGGAATATCTTCTGGTATTTCTACATTACTTTTGTCTCCATGAACAAGGAATTACAACTCTCCCAGAAATACAGAGAGAGACTAACTTGGACATAGAGAGCAGAATTTGGCAGAGGGCCCCAATTTACTTTTCCATTTAAGGAAAAATCCAAATGTACCTCTTCAAGCAAGTATTTTCATAAAAGTAGCTTTTAGTAAGATATTTGACAAGTTTAACATTGAATAGAAGTCTTATCTTCACTACTTACTTATCTCGCAGATTTATGTGTAATATCTCCCTCAAAGCATCAAGCACCTACCTTTTTACTGATAAGGAACTTCTGGAGCTCAGATAAACTCCAGAACCCCATACTTTTGATGTAATTTTATAGTCATTAAGAATTCAGTGTCACCTGTATTAAAATAGACATAAGAACCAATACAGCTTGTAAGAAAATAATTGCCTTCTACCCTTCATGAACAGTTAGAGAAGAATCTAGAAGTTCAATCTCAGAGTATAAAGAAAATGCATATTTGAATAAGAAATTACATTCACATTTCTAGGTATTATTCCTACAAAGAACAACAGCACTACTCAAGTACTCATTGTCTCTCTGACATAATCTGTGTCAGAAAAGAAGTCTACATAGCTGTGGTGAAGGTATAGGTTGTACATTTTTGCAGATATATGTGGTTTTCTTACAGCATCTTATTACAAAAACCCCAATCATACAAACAAAAAAAACACCAGAAAGAAACAAATTAGAAAAAAATTAGTTCAGGTTTTATGCACTGTAAAAGGAAAAACATCCTATAAAATCTAGGCTACATTTAGATGGTTAGGGAGCTGGCATTCATGACCTGAGAAGTGTTACTTATATACAGTAGGAAGGCTGGTTTCTTCACAGCAAAAGCTAATGGTGAGGTGCAGGGGCAGAAGGCTTTGCTGCCTTAGCTCTGGTGATTAGAGAAAGGTGACCTCAGATTCCTCCTGACATTGTGGAGGAGAAGGATAAAAGGCAGCTGTCAAAGGTTGCAGCAAAGATAGTTCCACCCCCTATCATGAGCTGGTCAGAGAGAAAGAGAGGCAATGTCTGTTAAAATTAGAATACAGATGAGAAGGAACAAGAGCAGAGATGTGTTACTGCACGAATAGCAACTTAACATGTATATAGAACAAGATTTTTGGCAGCTACTGACTCCATTGACAAATATGTTAAATCATTTTCAGTTCCCAGGATATTCTTGATGCAGGCATAAGTAATTATGTGCATAGTCAGTGTTACATAGTCGACATCTAATTAGTTACATTATGCTTTATACAGAAAAATTAAATTATTTTCATATCCCCTCATCTCCTTATTTTTCCGTAAATGATTTTGGAACTATGAATTGTTACCTAAACATGGAGAGCCAATGGCATTACAGATCCTAATTTAGCTGAGTGCAGATAGTATTGCAGCATAATAAATATAAGATTCTTATGAACCACAGTTTTTAAATGTTGAAAACTCACACTGTGGCCCCCTACAGGGAGCAGACAGGAACTAAATTTACAGAACCTGAGTGTATAAAATGTTGAATTTTCAATAGTAGGAAAGTGGAAAACATTATATAGACGTGAAAAGGGAGACAGGGCAGCAAAGAGAGGTGGAAGAACCTTCCAGATCAGAAAGGAATTCATACATATTTCTCTCTCACAACAGCCATAAAGGAGGTGAGAGAAAAAGGAGAGAGGAAAAAACAGCAGAAGGAATCACCTATAGACACAAATAAGTGAAGCAGTAGCTGAGGGGCTGCAGGACTGTTTTGTAATCTTTGAGAAATACTAAACATAACCACACCACTGTGTATAATTCTGTACAAAAAGGAAATTTTGCTTTTACTCAAGGCAACAAATGTAGCTCTTTACCTGGCTTGCTGTGTGTGACAGCACATGAACCTACTGCAATTAGAGTTATCCAGTTTTATTACATACATGTATTAGATCTTTATTGAAGTGTGTGCTATTTAGCTAATAGATGTAGATAGCTGCAATCCAAGTTACCACAAAATTTTATTACTGTTTTTACACTGTTATTATGTCTAAGCATGAATTAGAGGTGAACCTAAGCCTCACTTTAGCAAACCTAGCTACTAGAAGCTGACATTTTTTTGTCATTGAGAATGAAGAATGAATCAAAGCCTTCTAACTTTTGCAGTAACTTATTTCCACCTGAACATGGAAAACACAGATGGAAGCATCTTTGCCATCTTGTATCTCTGACTCTTCTGAAATATCAAATATGCTTTCCTTGTTCCAGATAATGCTGTCACTTCATGTTTGAGAGGTGAAGTCCCTTCCCTCTTTGACCAAATGTGATTTTCCAATGAGAAAGCAAAGCAATAATTTAATCAAGGTAAAGAGCATGATTTAACTTTTTTTAAGCTCTCTACTTCTTACATTGCTACTGATAATGTTCTAAATTAAAATCTATGTTTATAAATTGGGGAAAAGAATATAATGAACAGAAAAGATTTTATAAATAGAAGCACTAAAGGAAAATTTGTTTATTAGGAAGGGAACCCAGTCAACTAAACTAGCAAGCTCCATTTCACTTTTGTGCCTTCAGACAAATACAGGGTGTGGAGTAATTTTTGAATAATTAATAACTGATCTAAAAGAGAACCTGGCATTCTTGGTTATTCATTCTAGCTCTGATGAGTATACAGATTGCCTTTCTTTTAAATTTCTTCTTTATAAAGAAAACAGAAATACAAATATACATAAATCATCTTTCAGTTGCATTCAATTATTAATTTCTCATCTATTTGCATGACCTGTATAATGTTCTCACTGAAATATAAGAAGGCAAAGAAAACCTTTCATTTAGGTTATTTTCCTAAAAACCCTTCCTACCATGATATGAACTACAAGGAATAAACCCTTTCTTTAACTTAATACTCAACTTTTAAACCCACAGTTGGATTTAGTGGCAGGTTCTTTATTGAATTAAAGGAGCTTAACCTTTACATATTTACCTGCCTCTTTTCCTGTAATTACCATGGATCCATTTTATCCATTAATACTGCCAAAGTGAATGTATCACTTGTGCTACACATACAGAAATGCGGAACAAAAATTACCTGTGAAAAAAGTAATACTATGTTCTGATAGTGCTCAGGAGATCAGCATCAAGGTGACATCTCTCCAAAATCTACAAAATATCGCCAAGTACAAATCTGTTATCTAAGTGAAACATCTGAACAACTGAGCAGTTTTTATTTGACGTGATCATCCTTTCTTATTAGTCTCCATTAAATGAAATGCAAGACAACAGTGTTTGGTGCAATATGATTTGAGTATCTAATTCTGACACATTCTGTGTAAAAGTTGTAAAACTGTTACCTTTGTTTTTCAGAAGTTCTCTTTGTTAGTCTGTTTTTTATAGTTCAAGATAGTTTTTTAAAATTTAAGGTTACTTTAAGACTATTTAGTTTTTCTACACTATATATGAGCTCTTTACTAATCTACTAGCAAGCTAGAGTGAACTTCTCTTGACTATGCCCATCCATTTAGCCATGTAATGGCATGAACTCCAAAATGCCAAAATGTTTTTACTGAGAGGTATTTGTCATGTTTCCTAATGCACACAAAACAATACCAACTTAGAATGTTACCACCACAATAGTTTTATTTTCATGTTTACAAGTTAAACCTAGAAACATGACTCTCTCCCCTCTGACATACAGCTAATATATCCCAAATATAATCCCAGGTCTTCAATTTACCAGCAGCTGTGGCCACTTCAAAGCAAAATAAATAATTTCAAAAGTGCCATACACAAAGTCAATGGGCTATTTAATAAATGCTGCAAGTGTGGAGGTAACCTTGATAAGTATACAGAACATAACAATGTTATATATCTCCCCTAAATAAAGGTTACATCGTAATAGCTTTGATCTGTAAAGACATACTGATAACGAAACTGAAGAATACAGGGCATTGCATTAAATTACACCAATATTTACATCACAGATATCTAATATTGGATTGCTGCTAACTGATTTTGAGGTTTTACATAACAGACATAAACATTCTACATACTCATTGTTAAAAAATGTTATTTCTGCTCCAGACCAATACATCAATAATGTTTTGCATAGCTCTCTTTACTGAGTTTCAACAGGGAACAGAATACCTTTACAGCAGAACTGGTCAAAATGCCATTTAACTTTCACCAAAATCATATGCCTTTATCTGTCATAGAAGAAAATGGGAAATCGTTTATTGAATCACCTGAAAAACCTTGCAAATCACATCCAGAGAGCTTCTTGCATGAACATAATTCTATTCTTCTGCAAAGTAACAGGAAAATGTAGGAAAGGGCTCTTACCTTTCTTGAAGACAGGAGTGACATTTGCTTTGTCCAGTTTTTGGGCAATGCCCACAGTTGTTGCTAGTTGCGACTGGTCAAAGGTTACTGAGAGGGGCCTCACAGTTACATCTGCCAATTCCCTCAAAACCCAGTATTTTATGGGCCTATGGACTTCATTATTTCCAGTTTACTGAAGTATTCCCTGATCTAATCCTCTTGCACCAATGTTAACCTCAACCATGCTGTGATTCTGTGTTCTCTACAAAGAGCCAGAGAGGCTCTGGCTCTTTGAGTCATAAGAGCACTACATTCAGAGAAGTAAGCAGATCAGGATTGTGTAGTAAAGAAAAAGGCAAAAGGAGATAAAGAAGCAGAGCCAGCAATCAATATTATAGAAGAGACAGTAAGCATAGTAAATATTGGAGAGGTTCTGCATTTTGTAAGATTGTTGAAGATGACTGTTAGTCCTTTTGCAGTGGAGGGTTCAGGCTACTGTTCACAGTTTATGGAAATCTATTGTACAGAATCAAATCTTTTTCTGAATGAAGAGGTCTGTAGAGCCAGAACGGACACCACAGCAGATGCTACTGCTCTGACAAAAGAAGCAGATCAAGAAACTGATGAAGTAACAGATCCCTGGACTACTTCTGGAGAAAAGAGCAGGATGGAAAGTGAAAAATCTGTTGGATAAAGGAAATACAAAACTTACTATAGAGAGCACAGCTGAGGAGCTCACAAATCTTGTGAGAGAAAATGACCTTGACAAAACTATATCATAATTCAGTGACTGCTACACAGGTGAATACAGTTTTTCAAGGTATCTAGCATGCAGTGAGACAAAGTGTGAGGAAAAAAAAAGGGTGAGGAGTCCAAGTGTGGACATAGTCTGTGAAGGAAAAGTGATGGACACAATGAGGCCTCCTAATAAGAAAAAGCAACAGAAGAAACACTGGGAACCTTAGCAGTCTACAGCTTCCTCATGAGGGGAAGTGGAGGGCCAGGCACTGATTTCTTCTTTCTGGTGACCAGTGACAGAACCAAGGAAATGGCATGAAGTTGTAATCAGGGGAGGTTTATATTGGATTTCTGGAGAAGTTTCTACACCCAGAGGGTGGCTGGGGATTGGAACAAGTTTGCAGGGAAGTGGTTAAGGCACCAAGCCTGTCTTGAGTTCAAGAAGTGTTTGGACAATGCTCTCAGTAGCTGGCAGGCAGGTTTGGAGGCTCTACTGGAGAATATTTTGTTACTGCATGGCAGTACACAGGAGGAACAGCTCAGGGTGATCAGAAACACTCAGCTGCACAGAGGAAGCAAAGATGGAATGGATGAATTCTGGTGCAGTGACTGCAAAATGGCATCATGCTCAGCATGTAAAGTAGAGTGACGAAGCAGGACTGGGAGGACATGCAGAACTGTCGTGTTTGTCTTCCCAAGTAACTGTTACACATGATGGAGTCCTGCTCTCCTGGGAATGGCTGGACACCTGCCTGCCTGCCCATGGGAAGCTGTGAATGAATTCCTTGTTTTGTTTTCTTTCTGCATCCAGCTTTTTCTTTACCTATTACCTGTCTTTACATCAACCCAGGAGTTTTGTAACTTTTATTCTTCCAATTCTTTCTCCCCTGCCCCTGGTAGTGGAGAGAGAGAGTGGCTGTATGGTGCTTGGTTGATGACTTGGGTTAAACCACAATACCTTCCCATCCACTGCCACTGGAACTTGCCCACAGTCCCACTTGCCATGTCTGCCGTGCTTCTGGAAGCTGGTGCTCCTGGCCAGCTGTTGTATTGGTGCTCCTCAAAAACACTGGCAATGGAGCCTGACCCCATAGACACAGGAAGGAGCTATAGTCTCTCCAAAATAAGGTACAAGGGACAACCTTCTTTCTACTCCAGGAAGACCAAGATCCTGGTCTTGATGGGATGTGCTGTCCCATCAACTGTTCTCTTCAGTGAGACAGAGAGGCAGAAGAGAGACAGGGAAGAGAAAGTGGAAAAGGGAGGGAGGAAGGGAGGCAGGAAGGAAGGAAGTGAGAGGGGAAAGGGAGAGAGAGGGAAGAGGAGAGAGGTGGCAAGAGGGAGGGAGGGAGGGAGAGAAGGATAATCACTCCATCAGCCAGACACCTCCTGACTCTGAGGATCAGCCAAGGGATCAGCTAAGCAGAGTCTTCCTTGAAATCCATTTCTTTACACAAGTGTAACTTTACAAGCAGCATCAAGGCCACTGTTTTCTTTTGCCAGAGCCAATCTGCTCTGAGTGCTGTGATCAGCCACAGAACTCTGGTTATCCCTACAAAGTGGTGTTTGGATTCTGAGGAGCTGCTCTGAAGCCTCAGTGCTCTGTACCCTGGAAGGGACACCATCCTTTCCGTCACATAGTGTGTCATGACGGCAGGTAGGAGCCATCCTGCCAGCCTGTTTGCCCAGCAACTCCTCTGACCAAGGGACTGCAGCATCCTTCCTGTCCCCTTGGCCACAGAGCAAGGCATTGCATGGAGCAGCGTGTTCATTCCGTTTGTGCATAGGCACCATTGGCCTTTATTTGGCCTTTATTTATGTCTCCCACATAAATGCACTCTCCCTTTTCACTCAGAACCTCTTCCACTGTCATGGCTGCACCAGGATTTCCTGCAGGAGGAGGTACCACCAACAGGGCCCTGGGGCTCTGGGGATCTTTGGACTGTGGAGGGTCATGGGATCAGGGACAGGCCCCAGGTGAAGGGAGACAAAGCAGTACCCAGTGACTGTGTCAGGGAAATAACAATTTATTTCCTGTCTTTTGAATAAAGACTTGCTGGAGCCTTGATTGTGCCACCACTGGAATGGCCTCTTGCAGGGCTGAGAGAGTTCTGGGGGCCAGGGGCCCTCCTCTTCTGGGGATGCCGGGACACCCCATGTGAGAAGTTCCTGCCTTGGATGGAAGCAGAGGGTCTATATTTGCTGCCCTGGACAGAACCTGCCTCTTCCAACGCCCTCAGCTCCTCCTGGGCCTGCACCTGCTCTGCAGTCAAGGACACAGAGGAGAGACAGTCAGTATCCTTGCAGAAGGCAGCTTGTGAGGTGTTGGCTTGGTCCTCCATATCAGAGCCTTCAGGGTTGCTTGTAGGGGAGGCAGGATTTTGCCCCCAGGAGCTAGTGGAGCTGGCTGCAGGGTTGTGGTCCTTCTTCCTGGCAGTGTGGGATTGCAGTAGCCTCTGGGCCTCCGTGCTGCAACCATGCACAATGACATTAATGAGGCCATAGACCAGCGGTGCTGTATAATCCTCAAGGTCAGGCTGCAGCATCTGGAACAACAACTTCCCATCCAGACCGCAGAGGCATAGGGCCTGCAGGATGTGTCCCTCTGCATTCTTTGCCAGCCACCACTGGGACCCATATATTGCTTCCAGTCTTTGACACAGCCAGGGCAGCATGGGGTCTAGGAGATGCTTTTGACCTTGGAAAAGTTCTGCCCACACCTTGGGCAGGAGGCCCCCCACAGCCTCTGGCTTCACAGCCCCCTGCTTAGCTGGGGACAGTGTCCTCTGAGGAGAAGATGGCAGTGATGGCATGGGGCAGTGGGAGCTGTTTTCAGCCAAGTAGCTGGGAGCTCTTCCTGCCTGGCTGTGGGTCTCTGGCAACTCTTCAGAGAGTGTGACAAGACACTGTAGATAGTCATCTTCTTCACGCACAGAAAACTTGACAATCAAAATTGTTCTCCTGCAGACTGGGCACGCTGGTTTCCTGTCTGTCCAATGCATGATGCATCCCAGGCAGAACTGGTGGCCACAGGGCATTGCATAAGCAGCATCCTCATGAGCATCATGGCAGATGGGGCAGCTCCACGGTCTCTCTGTTGGCCTATCTGTACTCCACGGAGAGTCCTGGGGGCTGGGGGCCCTTCCTTCCATGGGGTGCTGGGGCCCTCTGTGCGCGTGTTCCCACCCCTGACAAGGCTCAGTGGGACTGTGGCTGCTGCCCTGGGCAGAGGAACTTGCCACCACCACCTCCCCCTGCTCTTTCTGGGGCTGCGCTTGCTCTGTACCAATCGGCACACATGGCTGGAGGATGCGGAGGGCACGGAGGGCAGCTTCTGATGTGCTGGGTTGGTCTTCCATGTCAGAGCCTGCAGGGCTGCTGGCAGGGCTTGGGTGCCAGGTGGGAGTCCCTCCCTGGGAGCTGGTGGAGCTGGCAGAGCGGCAACTGGCCTCAGGGCTGTTGTCCTCCTTCCCAGCAGCGTGGGAGTGCAGCAACCTCTGGGCCTCCTCACTGCATTGGCCCACAATGAAATTGACAGTGCCATCAACCAGCTGTTCTGTATATTCCTCCAGGAGAGGCTGCAGCATCTGCACCATGACCTCCCCATCTGGACCGCAGAGGCACAGGGCATACAAGATGCTGTTCTCTGCTCTCACTGCCAGCCACCACTGGGACCCATATATTGCCTCCAACCTCTGCCGCAGCCAGGGCAGCATGGGGTCAAGAACATGTTCTTCTTTTTGGAAAAGTTCTGCCCAGACCTTGGGCAGGAGGCTACCCACGGCCTCTGTCCCTGCAGGCCCCTGTTCAGCTGGGGAGGATGTCCATTGCAGAGGAACCACTCCAGGGCGCTGGCAGCTGTTTCCATCCAGGAGGCCAAGAGATCTTTCTGTCTGGCTGCTGGTCTCTGGTGATTCTCCCTGGGGTGTGATGACACACTCTAGGTATTTTTGTTCCTGCAGAGAAAACCTGACAGACTGTATCAATCTTCTGCAGAGTGGGCACTCTGGTTTCTTCTCCTCCCAATGCAGGATGCAGCCCATGCAGAACTCATGGCCACAGGGTATCACATAAGCGATACCCTCTTGCTCATCGTGGCAAATGGGGCAGCTCCACTCTGTCCCCCATGCTCTGTCTGTTCTCCACGGCAGTTCAGGGAGTCCTGGAAAGCTGCTCCCCATCACTGGCACTACCAAAGAATCTCACACACTGCAAGAAAATGGAGAAACATTGGTCCCTTGCTGTCCCTCTGCTCAGTCCTCCAGACCTCATGGACATACATGGCAGGAAATCAGATCTGAGCCAGCCTGAATCAGGTTCTCTCTGTGCCTGAATGAAAGCCCCAAGGAATGTGAGGTCATAGTCTAACCCTAGAAACATCACAGTTCGCTGCCAGGTGACAGTACATGTGACATCACAATGGGATGATCAACACAGCATGTTGGAGGCCACCTTCTGCGTGGATCCTGGCTGGCACCTGAGTACATTCCAAAACCCAGCAATACCAACCTTTGTTACACTCATTTTTACATTAACACATAGGTCTTTTATCCCCACCCTGATCAAATGAAGTCTAGTTAGTCTTCACGTTGCACATTTCTTCTGGGTCCATATGAGCAAACAAACTAACAAAACTTTAAAATGTAAGGCATTCCCTTCAGAAGGTGATTCTTTAGATATATTTTCCAGCTGAAGGGTGATCCTGATAGCAGTAGTCTATGCTTGCAAGTACTTAGACATCTAATTAATCCATATAAAATAAAAAGTTTTATTTAAAATGTGATAAATAAATTTGCCA
>WEKY01039231.1:3285-29781 GCA_013390045.1 Picathartes gymnocephalus
CAGATTCACGACATTTCACATCTATAGGAATTATGATCCAAGACTATAAATTTAATTATTTGTATACAAGAATTAATACTTCTGGGATGAAAAATCTTTAACCTTCAAACTTAACTATGTCTTATCACCAGAAATCTAGCAAAAAAGACAAGCTAGTCAGATGATATAAATTTCATAGAAGCCACTACCTTGGTACTGGACTCACTTGAAAAGGAAAATTTCAGCAATCCAAAATAGAAAATGTTTGCTGTGTTAGATATTCACTATTTGTATACTGTTTAATATGTGATATCAAAGACCTAGCTATCACATTGTCAAAGCAGAGTTTCAAGTTCTTCAGGTCCCCCTGCCTCATTTCTAGCAAGTAGCAAAAAAGGCAAGTTGGCTATTAGAACAGCAAGGTGCAAAACACTTCAGTGAAATTGCTGACTGTGGTTTGAAATCCCAGAAAAGCCTTCAATTGTCATGCCAATTTCTAAAGCAAATAAAACTGGGCAAGGCAAAGTAATAATTTTTAATAATATCTTAAAGCTAGCACAGGCAGAAAATATTTGAAAAAAGGGTTTTTTTTGACATAGAGCCTGAAAATCAGGAATGAGATTCCTTAAATGGCAGCACCTATCCCAATAAAGGCAATAAAATTCAAAAGATCTTACTCAAGTCAAAAAATAAGACAGTTTCATCTTCTTTAAAGAAATAGGCAAAAACAAGTCTATATTCAAACAAACAAAAAAGGCTCAACCATGTTCTTTGTGAAATGTACTTGCTGAAAATTCCACAAGTGATTAATTTTAAATGAAATGGTCCAAAACCAGCAGTTGCTGAAGCTTTCACAGCATCTTAAGAAAATAGTTTTGAGGAAATCATGCTCTCTGAACTTTGCAATACTAATTTCCAAGTCAAAGTCATAAAGGCCTGGCCAAGGTTACCTTTCAGAGAAAATAATCTATTTTGAACAAGTCCTTACAGTGTAAATTTCCAAAAGGTGCTGCTTCTGACCTATAGAAGATTTCACAGGAATTATAAATCAAATTTTTGCTATGCATAGATGCAGTGAGACATATAAGCCTTGATCTGACAGTAAAAAGATATGATATTAGTACTGCAAAATAAAAGCAAAAGTCAAAATGCTCTGTTTCAAAATTCAAAAACATATCTAGTGGAAGAAGGGACAGTTGTAAGAAAGTATATTTAATTATCAGAATCACAAAACAAGAGACCACTTAGAAACTCAATTCAATGATTTCTTACTTCATAAAGAGACAGGTTCAACCTTGCAAAGAAAATAGTCTTTTGCTGTTGATATCTTGGTTTAGTAACTAAAACCTATTCTTCCTTTTACATTTACACC
Source organism: Picathartes gymnocephalus (assembly GCA_013390045.1). Lineage (NCBI taxonomy): Eukaryota > Metazoa > Chordata > Aves > Passeriformes > Picathartidae > Picathartes > Picathartes gymnocephalus. The sequence goes on from WEKY01039231.1 coordinate 4,637, forward strand.
TCAGAGTATTTGCAGATGATGAAGCGGGAAAGTGACGCAGGAAGCTCCCCTGCACTGCTGATACCAAGAGAGAAGGCTTGGCTGTTGACCTTCAAGGCTTTTGCCATCTGAACTCTCAAGAGCAACGTAACCATCACGGTTATGTTTGCCCAGCACTGTGAAATCTGGGCAGCTGGGCCTGTTTGGTGCTGAAAGGCAGGAGCAGATCATTCGGGTGCTCCCTCGAGAGAGCCTCGAGGTCGGCTGGCTCAGCTTCAGCACTTCACTACCACCTAGCCTTGAGAACCTGGCAAATTTTTTGCAGGGCAGCTCACAGTACAGAAAACTTAATAAACATAACTCTAGAAAGTATCAATGTCTAAATTTAAGACAAGACTATTACTAAATTAGTAAAGAAACAGTACTGTATTTCCCTTATTTCTCATTATTTTTTATATTGAGAAAGGAGGGTATTGGGTCATTTTAACTTTTGCCTTCAACACCATCACTTCGTGGTGAGACCTCAGAAAATTGAGTTTAGTCACTGATATAAACTTCAAAATCCTTAATCACTACTGAAAAAAACATAATGTGCAATTTCATTTCTCACCACTGATTCAGATACTGGAAACAGAGAAAGTGGATTAGCTGAGCAGGGAGATTGTAAAAGCCAGTAGTCTCTCAGGCTTTAGGACTAGCTGTTTTCAGACAAAAATTGCTGCCTAATGGGGANNNNTGGGGAGTAGGACTCTGCAAGAAAGGCCCTTCACTGGTGAATGGGACAAAAATTATCTGCATTCTCCCTGAAGTTTTCACAATCAAAAACCATAGCATATATTGCCACAGTTACATCAGCATGGATTTTTTTACAATTTCTTTTCTTTATCTGAGAAGACCAGTTTGTGTATGAATTCTTCATGCATATATCTGAAAGAAATCAAGTACTATATAGTTACAGGCAGAAGGGCAGAAAGAAGAGAAACAACGGCTATATTATACTAGGGTTAAAGTATGGAAAAATACATTATTATCCAGCACTCATACTGGATTATTCAGATATTCATATTCCCTATGTCTATTACAGTTGAGCAAAGAGAGGCTTTGCATCACTTGATTTCAGTGTCCACAGAAAGGTGAAAGAAGGATGCAGGGACTCCTCTCTGAGATTGTGGTTGCAGAAGTGCTTGAAGGAACATATACCCCATAAATTCTTTCCACCCTATATTTTTAGTTAATGGGTTTTTCCTTTCTTTTCTGTATTCTTTTGAATTAATGTAAAATGGATTTATAGATCTAACTTGGTACAATTTTTTATCATCAGTGGCAACAGAGCTGACACTGATAATTTGAATACCCTGCTGATTACACTTACATATTTAACTTTCTGACCTTTAGTATTTAAATGGGTTGACTTTTTAAAAGAAAAAAATATCATTGATCAGAGTGAAATTTAATTAAGGAAATTACTTGCATCTCAACTTTCACACACATTTCTGCCACTTGTTTTTTAGAATTCTTGATGAAAACAAATACAGAAACTTACTCTTTTGATTTATTGTAATTGAGGGTGGACCATGCATTTGTTTGAGTTCTGTCAAAGCTCAAGGAAGCTTGAATCCAGGTGCAGATTTTTAAATGTCATCTGAATAATACTAACTGTACAGAGAATATGACATATTTTAGTGAAATTACTCAAGCATAAAAGTAATTACAGATTTTTAGTTTTAAAACAACATGAGCTGAAATATACTTTTTTCCCAAGTGAAAGTAGATACAGGAATTTGCAGAAATAAAACCCTCAAATGAATCATCCTGCTGCTTTTGAGTTGGACTCCTTCATTCTCAGCTGTAAGCAGTCATCAAAAGTACTCAAGCCTAGAAGGTCAGAAAGGATCCATAACTCTGGCTAGCATAACCTTGTGAAGAACAATGTTTTGCTTGATACTGTTATGACTTTCTGCTTCAGACAGGAAAATTCATCTACATTCATATTGTGAAAGAGCTTATAAAGAATGCAAAAATCTCTTCCACTTTCACGTCCATATGAAATAAATCAAAGGTGCTGACCAACAAATTCCAGTAATGTAAATTCTGCAGTCACACTCTGTCTCATAACCAAGCTTCAGAGCAGAAATCTGGTTCATAAACACTAAAAGGGTAATTAAATACGGCTGTGTATCTGTGCCACTCTTTATTCTAAAAGTGGCAATCCACACAGGTCCCTGTCTCCTCCAGCAAAAGGAATTGCTGCTTCATTCCAGCAACATTTATCTCTAAAGTTTCCCAAAAGACATCCTCTACTCAGATCTCTTCCACAGCCACAAATGACCATTTTACAAATGACACTAGCTGTGCATAATTGGCAATACACCAGTAACCACAGATGAAACCCCTGTAATCCCAAGGCTCTTATCCGAAGCACTAGAGTTTAGCATCTTGCTGAAGAACATTGCTCCATGCTAAACATTTGCAAGACAAGGGTGATGTTGTTTAGAAAAACTAAGTAGCATGAAAGCCCTGTACAGTCTGTCTACTGCAAAGGATTTTTTATGCTTTTCTTCAAAATGATGTAAAGCCTTGTGATCTTGATGAACTATAACAGAGTATCGGTGTGCACATGATATGTAAAATCTTAAAAACTTCCTCTATGGAAAAATAATTGGATGGGGGGAGGAAAGCCCATAAAATATAAGTAGAATTTTGAACACCATAAAAATGCCCTGAAGAAATTTCATTTATGAGAAATCCTCACTTCCAAATAAAAAAGAAAAACAAAACAAACCAACCAAACCAAAACCAGGAAAAAAAAAAAATCACACTTCATTTTTAACTACTGTATGCTTTCTTCAAGCAAAACTTTTAAAGGCTGACATCAACAAGGAGGCCAGGAGACTTATCAGTGAGACCTACTTGATTTCCTGTAAGAAATCTTAAATAATGGTAAAAGAAGATAAGAAGCTAAGTGACTTCCAACTTTTCTCATCATGGTGTCCCATCCTTCTTCTCTCAATCAATTCCTCTCTCTACCTTTCAAACACCTGTAGACACATTTGGGTACTATTAAGACAAAAACAACCAAGAATTCAGCTACTTATCATGTTCTCCATCTACCATTACCTTTGGGAACTCAAGCTAAATCACATCCTCCAAAGTGGTTCTGGATCCAATGCCAAATGGAGCGCAGGAAGCCTCCAAACACCAAGCATAATGGTGTCCATGCTCTTCCCAGCCACCAGGGTGTACTGCGTAAATCAACAGGCAATGTGGCTGTTCTGCAATCTCAATGCCCCACCTTGTAGGCGAGCGCCTAGTCACCAGCTTAAAGAATACTTTTTTCTATCTCTCTCAGTGATGATGCAATTTCTTTTTTAAAAAGAATGAGAAACTCCACATGGAAGAGAACAGTCTCTGCTGTCTCCTAATTACATTCTCTAAATCATGAAGCAGCTTAGTCCAAATTTCTTCTCAGACACAAGCAGTCTCAGACATTTGAACTCGGTCATCTCCACCTCAGTCTTTCGGTGTTCTGGTCAGGACATTCTGGTTGTGGCCCCTTTTAATTCCTTTTGCTGCAGCTTTAACTCTTTTGTGTTAAATAGCTTGGGAGATAAGAAATGAAAATTATTTATGACCCTGTAGGACACCCGTGTAGGAAGTTGAACATCTAGAGTCCCCTCTCTACTGCTGTGCAGTCTGGCTAATGGGAAGTAAAACAGCATTAGCAAGTTTATCCTGGTGGAGAACACTGCAGAGCATGAATGTAAGAGCAGCCACCCTAAAGAAAAGCTAAGAAGGAAATGGATATGTAATTCCTATCCCAAGTTTGACTTCCTGTTCCTGAAATAACATATAAAATGCCAAGAGTAATATCACTATCTAGTTGTCTAACTATCTTGAACTCTCACTCTGAAAAATTCATCCAAGATTATTTCAGGAAAACTGACAATGTATTCTTAAGGGAAAAATTTGCTACTTGCCATAAACAGTATAGCCTTCTTTTTGTATCTAGTGGAGGTTTTACTGTGTCTTGCTGACAGCTCTATATATAGAATACAGGTAGATTGATAAGCGTATGTTTTTTCTCTCAAACACATATCAGTAAGTGTTTGCACACTGCACTTTGATAATCTTCAGAGGACAGTAAAAGCAGCCTGAGTTTATCTCTGCCATAATAAACTCGTTGGCTTTCTTATTTTTTTACATCCGTAGTTTGAAAATAGAGTGTAAAACCAAATATCCTCCAAGTTCAAAAAAAAGCTTTGTGAAACTCTTGACCATGCTTCATGCAATAATGTATCTTTTTTTCATATTTCCACATTAATATCTCTAAGAAATACAATATTTTCCTTCAGAAATGTTTCTTCTAATTCTTGCCATACTGCCCCCCAAAAGACACCCACACACAGATGGCAATGGAAGGAAGTGAGGAGCAATGTTATTTCTGCTAGACACTTTTAACATTCATGGAGGATTTTCACAGGGGAAAATCCTCAAGTCCTAATTCAGGGGTAATGGGAATAAATATATAAATTATATTAGACTTGATTTGGGATTTTGACTCCAGGGAGAAAGTCAGTGGGGACACAGTGACTTGCAGTTTTGACATTTGCCCAGCAACAATGTCAATGTACTTCCTTCTTCACAAAGTGTTCCTACACAATAATAGTTAATTTATACAGTTGGTTTGAAAACGGGTTTTTCCACTGTTGCTATTTCAAAATACTCTTTCAGTGACTCATGCTCTTACTGTTCTCTTGGCTTAAGGATCTCAAAACCAATGTCCAATAAAACCCCCTTTGATCAGTGTAGATTTCCTGAATAACCCAATCTATTTAATTTAGTTATTTTGATAAAAATACACCTTTGAGTGAGATTAGTGATGCTTAGTAAAACAGCACAGTGTGATACTCTGCAGAAGATCCTGAACCACAAGTTTCCCAAGAATTTGATCATTACCCAGCCATTCTCACACATACAGAAATATCTCCAACAGGAAACTTCTTCTCAATAAAAAAAATTCTACAATATAGCAGTTGCACAAAATACTTCTCTTCAGAGACACAATCCTGTGTAGGGACACAGGCTGTAACAGAAAGTCCAAAAACATGAATTTCATAACAAAATGCCAGAAAATTGCAGAATAAAAACACTTTGGCCAAAGTAGCCATCTGTGGGTTTTAGTTCTTTATCCTCATTGTTCCACAGCCTGCAGCATAGATCAGCTATTTTTCAATTAGTAGTAATAAATACAAAGCATAAGATACAAGAAAGTTTGCTGAAGTTGAGTAGAAACCTTCAAACTTAATCTGAATATTCAAGTATTACACCAGAAATGTCACTGACTCCGATCAGAACCTAGCTCAAGGCTTCTTTTTTTTCTATTTGAAATATGAAATGTTTTAATATTCAATAGACCACAGAAAGTTCAAATGAATTTCTATTCTTGATTAATCTGTGCTGGATTTTTTTGTGGTATTTCCTCCAGACCCATGATTATTTTAATACTGCTGTGTCTCAGACTTTACACTTCAAAAGATCTGCTGCAGGGCTACATTTTCAAAAGCAAAAGGAAAATAAGTTATTCAAATTATAAGTACCTAGATTTTTGAGCATTAGTCTGACTGAAAATCTAATCCCATTCAGCTTTTGTCAAAATATGAGACTGTTTCAAGACTTTTTTATGCTCAGTTGCTTGGCATAACAAAAATCACTTACATTATAAAGTATGGAGTGAACTGTGTTAGAAGTAAAACTGACCTTTGCTCCAACTCGATACTTCCACAAAATTCAGCATAGTTTTCATTTGCAGTCTTTCATCACTATTCAGAGACTATGGATTAATTTATTCTAAATGTCAATAATTGTGCTGCACAACTATCTGAAGCAGATATTACTGGGTTTGTTCTCAAAGACATAAAAATCTCATCGCTCTTCTCATGGTAGTTCTTTACATATGCACCTCAAGAACACTGTCACAATAAAGGTAAAATTTATTATCTCTTGAGGAAAATTCCCAAATATTCATTGAAATATAAGTTCTGCTGACAATTGAAATTCTCTAATAAGATTTATCCATAAATGGAGAATTAAGAAAAATTGAGATAGACATGAACTACCATTTTAATATGCAATCAACAGCTCTAGGATTTAAAATAAACTTAATCATATCAATAATAAGTACTAGATTTCTATCTCAAAGTGAAAATTGAAGTATAGTATATATTCATATATGTGAGTATACATGCTAGTCATTTTATATATTATGCTGCCAACCATCACAATGAACTTAGCAAACCAAGAAGTAAAACTTAGAGAAAATAAATTCCTCTGTCTTTCAGTTTACCAAGTTCATTCCCTTGCTGCTGTGTTTCCCAATCAATTCCAAATTCCCAATCAATTGCCAATCCAATTGAAATCAACATTTGTAAGATATAAATTGCAGCCCTGTAGCTAGTATTGGCTTTTTGTCTAAGGCATTTTTATGGGAATTCAAAAGCCACCTTTCTGCTTTGACAAGTAAAGTGGTACCACACTAATCAAATACATTTTTGAAGCAAAATACTTTGCTTTCCATCAATATCAGCCAGTTCATAGAGCCATCACTAATGTCTCCATTTTAGGAATGTCTCTTGGAGCCTGGACAAAGAAACAATCTCTGCAAAAACCTTCTGTTTTCTCCCAACCTTACCCTCACATTCATTATGTCCAGAGCAACCATTTAATAACACTAATCCCCGACCTCATGGGAAGCATTTGTGAGTTTATGTGAAAAAGCTGGAGAGAGTAATTTTCCACCATCCATTATCAAGTAGAGGAATGATAAAAAAAGACATTATTCTGAACAATCCTGGACCACTAGCCCAATATGTAACCTTTGGTATTTATTTCTACTCTAAACATAATAGTTCCTCATACTGTGCTGTGGATTTGGAGGACTACAGAACTGAGAAGCATTTTGAAAAGATCAACCTGTAAGTATTAGTGCAATAAATAATGGTGCATGTCCTGGAGTCTGGAATCTATTCTTCATGTTATTTTACTGTACATTTCAATGTTTTACTTTTTCAGATGAAACAGCTGAGAACTGATGGAGTCTTACTGTGAACATAGGATGGGTCTTTTATAACTTAGACTTGCGAGTACCAAAGCTCTTTGTAAAGATGAGACTGTAGATCATTATTTTTTTCCTTCTTCACAAAATGCAGAAAAAAATTAGGTTCATACTGTTGCCTAGGAGTATGCAGTGACGTGAATACTACTTTTAGCACCTGTTGCGTCTTTGCTGTTTACATTGTCAGAGTAAGAATAAATAGTACCAAGATATAAAATCACCCTTGGTGAGAGAACACATATACACAACCATTCAGCTACCTATCCAAACCAGTCCTGGCCCCCTTCCCAGCCTCTGGGATTTAACCATTTATTTGACTTTTAGTCTCCCCATGTTATTTTTGAGGGCCTGTACATATTTTATGTAAAATTGTTGAGGGCCACCATTTCTTCCTTAACCATTGACTGCAGACTCAAGAACAGATGATATATATTCTCTTGGGAAAATAAAGGCAGGATCAGTACAGAAATATAAAGCAAATAGATATCCAGTACTAGGAATACTGTTCCCTAGTGGAAGGCAAAAGTAGACACAACTCTTGTGTTGAGGGCCTAGAGAGAATAAAGATTTGTCAGTCAGCTAAGGAATTGTACCATCTACATGAAATATGGTCCCAAGGTTGGGAGGGAGTGGGCAAGAACATGTTTGGGAAAAACATGTTCTTGCTCAATCTTCTTACATCCTTAAAAGAGCTAAAATCAATCCATCAAAAGATTACAAAAGAAAACCAGCAACTCTCTCTTGCAACAGGAAGTAAAAAACAACAAAACTGCAAAATTTAAAAATTTAAAGTATTTCTTCATAGATAAATATACCCTGTTCAATCTGACACCAGCAATTAATACGCTTCTCCTGCTACCTTATTGTCAGGAGAGTGCAGCAAAGGGTGCTGGTGCTTGGACTAGCAAATAGCCTGATTATGGCAGTAGGCAGATCACTTCCCCTTGATAGCCTGGGAACAGAACCATTCTCCTCTCCAAAATACAGGGGGAAGGAAGTTTTTCTTGATGCAAAACAGGATGGATATAAATGACCTAGAAGGCCAGTCTTAAGTATTTTATGGCTTCAAATTTCTGCTTCACTTTGAATGAAGCAGGTTTATACTTAGACACTAAGTTTATACTAGGCTATTTCAGTCCTCCTTTCTACCATTCTAATTCTCTCCGATCCTGCATAAAACTGGGCTCCTGTCAAATACCAATATACAAATAAATGCCTGTTGTAGCACTGTTTTCAACAAATAATGTCCAACAAATTGGAACAGGCTAGCCACATTAACAGCCAGTAAAACATGCTGCTCTCAAGCGAGACATGACCACTCTATTTGTCCTGCAGCACACAAACACAGCAGCAATTCACACCAGCCAGGAAATATCAGAAGAATCTTTTCATCTCAAATTCACTACACTCATCTTTTCTTGACTTAACAAAGAGCATATCTTTGGCCATTGCCATTTCTGGAACAACATTCCGTGGTTTTAAGTAATGGCTGATGGAATACATTTATATGCTTACAATTTTTTAATATTTTTGTAAAGAAAGTGATGGCTTACTATTTTAGGTGAGTATATTAAAAAATATCTATAAATTCAACTTTAAAACTGATTTCTTTTCTTACTTATAGTATTAAGTTTCCCCTCTCATGTTACGCTTCTAGAAATGACTGTCACTAAGGGAAAGGAAGCAACAAGGTTTTACTACTTTTAATACACTTTACATTTCAGCCATTTTTCCTTCTCACATGTTTAAAATTGTCATTTAGCTTGTGTTATGAAAGATGCCCTTGCTAGTTAGCGTTTTCTTGTTTTTAGCAAGTAAGCTAGCAAAGGTAGGCAAGTTCTTGCTCTTCAAACAATAACACGTGCACAGAGAAAACAGAGGAAAATTACAGCTCTGAGCTCAGTTTCTTAAGATGAAGCCCCCAAAAGTAACTCTTGTTACATACACAGCAAATAGAAACATGTACTGCTTTAGTGATGTCTAAATTTGATGTACTCTAAACTTAGTAAAGATGATGATCACCAAACCAAGCATATCAGTGAAGGCAGATGACCTGGTGGAGGTAGGAGTTATTCTGCTGTTTCATGTTGCAGAGTAAATTTCGTTCAGTAAATTTAGTATGGAAGAATTTTATACTAATTGCTATTCAAACATGTTGGAACAGTGAGTCCCTCCGCTAAGGACCCTACAATCAGCATTTCTGATGTGACAATTCAACTGAATAATTAAGATTTTCTGTGCTGATCATGTTCAGTGGTTGCTCAATAAAGCCCCTGACTTGTTATTCTCTGAGTTTCCCCAGACAAAAGTGCATCTTCAAAAGGATGCTTCACGAGTCACAACAGAACCCGAAGACACCAGAGTTTCTTACCTTGCATTACGTTCTGAGGCTCTCCAACTTCATTTTTATATGAAGTGGAACCCCAACATCAAACATCAAAGCTTTGCACAAACTGAAAAATTAAAAATATTTTCCTTTAACACTATCAAAATGTGTGATTCAACAGGAGCAAAACCTTTTTCTTAGCATAAAACAAACAGAATTTTTCATCTTCATCTTTCTGACTCATACAACTTTTAACGAGAGTGTAATAATAAAACAATAAAAAAGTCAGTATTTCAGTACTTCCTGATAATGGCAATGTCAAAAAAATTCTCCTGAAAAAGTGTGGCTCTGAAAACATTTCACAGCAGAAAACTGGTTTGCCAGATATAGCATCAGAAATGCTCTTAATGGATGATTCTTCTAAATTAAGCAGATGTAGAAGGCTTGAGCAGAACTAAGATGGATGTGCCTCATTATCCTATGATCTCTTTGACAAGACCAGAGGACAGTGCCATAGGATCTGCTACATGGAGCACTCAGGGACATTCAATTGATAGTTTTAGACACAAGATAAAATAAGAAGAGAATAATGGGCAATTTCGTCTGCCTTTTTCTCTTAAGGTGTTAGCTTGCTAATCATTATCAGAATAAGTAAAAATTCTTATTCCACTGTATATCTTTAATAACTTGCCACTTCCATATTAACCTAAATTCAAAGGTATTCTTATTATGCAATATAAACACTACAATGATAGCAGTGATAGCTCTCCTTATCTCATACCATGCCTCTCTCTTGATGATGACTCATCTCTCCTCTTACCACGTAGTAAAGAAAACAGATGAGCCTTGAAAAGCTAACACTTTTGCAATTTTATATAGCAAATACCATTTGGAAAATGTATTTGTAAAATCGCAGCTCCTGTAACTACTATATCAGTTTCCAGAGAGTGAGTTATATACAGTGGGGATGAAAACATTTGGGAAGTATCTGGAATTTAGCTTCTAAAAGATGTTTTCTTTGAAAATAAGACCAAACTTTAAAAGTAAGAGCAAACTTACTATTTTTGCAGTTTTGAATCATGTCCTTTTAAGCTTTAATTTCAAGTATATTTTTAATTCTGGTGCTATGCTTAAAAGTAATTTCTCTTTATTGAATGAGAAATCAAAGGGAATATTATAAAACCATTCGCTGTCTTAACTGCAATGGGAAAATCCAAATAACTCCATTACAGTCACTAAAAACATTTCAAAAGTTTCAAATCAACATAGTTTCAAGAAGTGGTTGAAAAAGATACGGAAATATGACTCAAATTCTTCTCAGCTATGACATGTTGAGACTTACAGAAAACAAATTGCAATTTAAAGTTGCTTAAGAAACTTAAAGTCTATTTGTTTACTCCTCCTAAGGCCAGTGTGCACGCAAAAATTGTAGTGAAACCATAACCATCTAGAGGTATTTACTTCTAACACAAAAAAAATTTCTCTATACCATACTGTAAATTTTTATACGCACCTGCACCTTTGCTACCTGACAGGTGAAAGGGATGTGCAAAAAAAGGGCTCCAACTCTCCATATTGTTTAAGTAGGTGTCCTGATCGTCTCTCAAACACCTTCCTGGGCTATGCAAACTAAAGCAACAATGCTCTAAATTGGGCATGATCACACTCTATAAAGGAGAAACATTCAGACAATTTTGACATAAAACACATTTGTTTCATCAAAGGCAGTAGCAATGTAATGACATTCCCTCCCTCAAAAACACTTCCTTTGTTGGAGGTATGATTGCCTTCACGAGGAAAAGTAGATGAATGCTGATAATTAAAGTCACGTATGTAAAAACCAGGAGAAGCTGTGCTCCCTCCTCTCTGTGTGCAGGGAAGCTGAGGGAGGACAGGTCTCTGGGGCGTCAGACACGGCGTGTCTTAGATGCCAGTTAGGTTACTATGCTGAAAACAAAGCAAAAGGAAGGACGAGTGGGTATGTACAAACAAGTGGGACGAGGTTATTGGGGGACATATTATTTGAAGGACCTGCTGTTGTCTTGGGTTTGACTGATGTGGTCACCTGCACCAACGCTGGTTATTTATATTTGGCACAAGGGAAAGGATTTGACAGAAGAATGATCACTGCTTAAAAAAGCTTTTCAGCAACAGAAACAACAATGCTCAGCTTGTCACAGAAGATGCACTATTAAAGTCAGTGTTATTTCTTAAAGATGTAAAACTTACAAAGCACCCTGCAAAGAATTACAGAAAATGATTCAATTGATTTACAATTTGTGCAATGGTATATGGAAGAACTCCAGCAACATTAAGTCCCCTAGTACTACTATGATGAAGTGAGTACACAGTTTATAGCTGTGGTAGTGGTCAGAGAGGCCAAACGGAAAGACTGCTGCCACAAAGACAGAATGGTTAAGCCAATGATGAAAATCCAAGAGACTTCATTTTAAGCCCCACTTATGAGCCAGAGGTTATGTTAGTATGCCTTTGGCAACACCAGTTTTTTGCATTTACAAGAGGCATACTATACTCAAAGTATTAAAAAAAAAAACCATAATTAAAGAATGACAGGAAAATTTTCATGTCGCTTCAAATGGGAAGATTCAACTTAACAACATTGATTATTAGGCTGCTGAACTATCTACTGCAAGTACTTCTTTAATAATGAATGACCCTTGGTCTATTTATAAAAGCCATACAAGATACAGGAAACATAGATAAAGGTCAGTGTTTAACATGATGAATTCAGGCAGGACTTCAAAGTATATCAGGCTTGTTCTTGATTTTATTTCATGTGAAAATTCTTCATATCATTTGCATTGATAGCTGGACATAAGATAAATGGGGTTTGGTGCATTTTTTTTATTAATGTTAGCATTCATTTTACCAGGTTTTTCTTTTTTTGCTGTTACTTCAGCAGATGAGAGAGAATATAAACTGAATGCTTGAGCAATTAAAAGAGTTCAACTTCAGGCTTTCTCTCTGGTTTTGTTGCACTATAACCATATATTACCCTGAGTACCTGACAGATAAAAAGGTCATGAAAAAATATAGCATGTATATAATACTGATGACTCTTTTCCAGCACTTCAATCCCGATCACGTCCTTTACATTTTTTTAAATGCTAACAACACTCAGTCTGCTGTATTATACAGAAGTTGCTTTGGGAATTTTGCAGTTACAAATGGTCATTAAAGGAAAATTTGTGTGATTCAGTGCTAGGCATGACACTGTCAATAAACACCCTTGACTGGAAACTGTAGAGAAGAACCTTGCAGATAAAGAGTCAACGCCTTTGGAAACCCAAGGCAAAATCTCACTCCTAAGGGGTTCACCCACACTTTGTTAGATTTCAGACAGTTAACTGGGCCTCTAATGCAGCCATAGAGGGAGTCTGTCTTACACGAGGGCACCCAGTGCAGCACTGGCTGAGAGCACTTTGGGGATTCCAAGCCCTGCCCTTCAGTCGGTGGCAGCTCTACTAGGTACCCACATGTGGGCACCCAGCCCCGGGCAGTGGCAGGAGAAAGCCCTGTTCCCTCCAGAACAGCAGCAGCCCAGGACTGCAGTGACAGGGGTGGGGGGCGTTTTTCTTGGTTTTCTCTGACCTTGCTGGGTGCTGCCTCATTTGTAGCCCATCGATAGTTTCAGACTCCTCACCCATAATCATAAAAACTGGGCTGCTGTTTCATAGCTGCTTAGACACATACTTCATGTATTGGTGTGAGGAATATGTTCAGTTCAGTGATTTAGTTAGAATCTGAGTGAAGAAAGATCTAATCAAATGTGTATGGATTTTACTCAAGTTTTTCCTCCTGTAAAAGATATTTACATATCATTTCAGTGTATACAAATCTTTCAAATGAATCTATTTATTTTATTAGCACTAAAGTTGCAGGGTTCACTTACCAATAGAAAAATCTCATGTTGGAAATATTAATACTCAGAAAAAAAGAGAAGCATTTTGGATTTGAGGCAGAATTTTTTACTGTTTCTTTTATTCTTCTTTCTTACCAAGACAATACTAATGACAGATGAAAAACATGTTTTATTTTTTTAATTATGTCAGCAAGAGGAACGTTTTCCTTTCCAAAATAATGATAGAAAGATAGCTCCAAAAGATTTCCAATACTGATCCAAATCTTCATTAGATCTGAAACCCATATAATAAGGCTATAATCTCCTTCTTAATTGACAGATCTGTTGATTTGAAAAGAGTTTCAGCTGACCGAGGGCACCTACTGCAAATGTTACAACTACTATATTCCATTGTTCTTTTTGCCATATATTGTGCCTATTTATATGCTTACTGGAGCTAATGCAAAACTTAGGAACTCTTGCTTGTAATCTGTGCAGTGTCCCTTTTTTTTTCTCTTTGCTATTCTTCTGTAAATAAAATGTCCTGTTTGGATAACCAGTTATAAAATGCAGCATTTAAACTGAATAATTCCCCTGCTACACCACAAATGACATTTCAATTTTTAAAACAAATAATTATCTGCACCTGTAAGTGGTGTCTTGGACAGAAGATCATAAATTATTATTCATGAAATTATATTTTATCTATTTCTCTTATTGCTGGACTTCTAGATCTCTCACTACATCTATCTGCACATCAGTATTTCATTTTTGAGTACAGATAGTACAGATAGTTTCTATTTTGGCTTGACTAGTAACAAACTGAGCATAGAGATTCAGCAAATATTGATGTCTAAGTTTGATGGAGTGGCCTGAGTAGCCAGGCTCTAGAGATGTGACAGAAGAACATTTCAAATATACTGAATTAAAGATTTTTATCTCATCTTTTATAGGAAAGGATCCAAAACTATTTGACCCAAACCCCTTAAATTGGGAGCTGTTTCTCAGACGAACAATTATGACTTGATCTAAAATAGATGTAATATATACAAGACTAAACTGACATTTCACTTTCTAGCCTCAATATTTATTTTGCTTTCTGTACTGTTCTAAAAGAAATAAAACTGGAAGGAATTTTTTTTTAATTTTCAGCTATCAAGCAGTGAGTTTTCAGTTGAAACCAATATTATATTACATTTTAAAACACCGGTACCTGTGTAAAGAGATAATTAATTATTACAACATAGTAAGATTACCACAGAAAATAGACAACGTCTACACAGACACCTTGTCCTGGATAGCCATAATTCAAATAGTCATTTATATAGAACATGAATGCCCTTCAAAACTCGCATCATTCAAAAGTTAAAACACACTTTTCATATAAAATTCTGCTTCTTCCACAAGAGGTAATGACTCATTCCACATTTAATAATTTATGTACACTGAGGAAGTATTTTCCTATTTTCTGACACCTATATGAAAAATCACTGTTCCCAAATAATCCAAACAAATACTGTTTCCAAAAATATGCAATGCTTTTGATCAAAAAAGTATGTATCTTGAAGCACTTTGGAACTTTTAAACTGGTAGTGTCTAGTAATGCCAATCCTTCTCTCATTAAAAAGATTTAGAGGTGCCTTCCGTCTTTCCAATTCATTTCCTGTTCAGAAGTCTGTTGCAATTCTTCCCTGCAACTGAGAGTTCACTGGTCCCTTTCCCCTTTCTAAAATCAGGTCATCCTCCATTTCTCTATTGGGACCTTCCAATTAGTACACTAGTTTAAATTTTATACTCTACCAATTTATTTTGGTTCTACTAAAAAACATTTCAAAGGAGTATTTCATGCTCAATTTATTCTCAGTTCTAGCATTTCACTGAAAATGGTTTCCCTCTAGCCTTCTACAATAGCCTGTGTTTCATAGGCTGTTAACTGCCCTATAAGGTCTTCCTCTGCCTAATACACAATTCCATTTTAATATAGCTGTGCCCATATAAACTTGTTCAAATGCTTTTTTTAAATTTTGCATCCTATCAATAACGATTAGAAATAAAAGATTAAAGAATAATCAAAAGTGTAATTACATCAGACCAAATCCAAAACTAACTAGGTGACTGTTTGGATAAAACAGGGCATATCATTCCTTGGAATCACAGGAGGAGAGTTCAACTAATTGTGACTAAATTACAGAGGTCATTTAACTCATTGTCAAGGTAATTTTTAAGCAGCGTCCTAGATCTCAGCAACATCACATGAAATTAAACAATACATTACACCATCCAATTGATGCATACTTTTCCTTTCTGCTGGCACGACAGAGCTCAGGACAACCACAGCTGAAGTGTAGCTGCTCAGTACACTGGAGCTGTGCTCCCTGTTCCTTGCACGGCTGTCCAAAGGAGCTATGACCAACACATGGAGAGAGATTGACGCTCTATTTGTTTGGGGGTGTTTGTTTGTTTTTTCCTCTTAGACATGAAGAAATGTATTTTTAAGACAGAGAAATAAAAGCAAGACAAGCTGCACTCTTTTATTTACTTTCAGCAACTGTCCTAGAACAGTAAATTGCTACTACGACCAGTTTGCCATTAATATTCTGGGAAATAAACTCAATTACTGGCCTTTAAATGGTCTAGAGTTTGGGGACATCATGCCTGCTGGAAGCTTTCTTGTAAGCATGACGCAAAATTAAGATTAGCATCATAAATCCTGCCTGAGCAACATGATGTTCTTTAACCCAACCATATTTTCTACCTACTTCCAGTCCAGAGCAACCAATCATTGCTCATGAAGAACAGATGGGGTCCCTCTGCAAATGCTGACCATTGTAACTTTGTCTTTGTGTCTTGTCATTTTAGTACTCATGATAAATTTTTTAGATGATATATCAACAGTCTGAAAAGATGCAAGTAACAAGCAAGGCCTAAAACTGTATTTGACCTCAGGCACAAAAGTCAAAGAGATGAGTCACTCCACCTCCACCTTTCGCTAAGGCAGATTCTGATTTGTTCTATTGATCAGACACTTTTGTAAATGTGAAAGGACTTGACAAATTTTTTTTAAAAAACACCCACTTCTAGAACTCAGGTACTAGGAACACAAAAATACTACTACTCAGAAAACAACTGAGTAGAGAACAAAGAAAGTCTATTTTTCTTTAAAGAAAATGGAAGAAAGCAGAATGCAGCTTGATTACTGATTAAAGCAACTAGAAAAATAAGGAGAGGGTAAAAATGTGGGAAGAAAAGTAGAAGGTAGAATTTATATGAAGAAAACATTAACAGGCAGGTTTGGCTCAATACCTTTTCTCTATTCACAATATATTGCCTGGTCTAGAAATACAGCTCAGGACACAACAGATCATTTTACTGTATACCTATTAAGCTCTGCAAGCTTCTTTCCATAATAAGTCCAAAACATACAGGAAGATAGTCTTGATGAAAAGGCAAAGCATCTGACATATAGACCTATAGTCTCAGTTCTATACGTCTTTAAACTCCTTCCACATTTTAGCTATCTCACATTTTGTTATAAAATCTCAAAAGGCAAAATATTCTGGTATCAGACAAGCACATTGTTCCTGGTATCCATGAGAGCCTTGTAGACACACATTACAGTAATTGTGTCTAAAGAAGGAAAAAAATGCAAAAAAGTCCCCCCGTCTGCTCGTACACTCAAGCAATACCAGGCCTTTTAATAAAAATATTATCGTACAAAATGTGTGCTTGGAGAGGGGAGTTTAATACTAATTTCCCTGTCTTCTTTTCTTTTTTTGAAATTACTCTCAATGCTTTCTAATTTGGCTTCACTAGCCAAGTCTCAGTAATGACTGTGTCCTCCTTCCTACCAGTAAGTCAAGACCTTTTAAGTAACTCTTTTGTGTCATCTACCTGGATTCTGCATGATTCCTGGGTTTCTTCTCTGTTCCTCAGACACCAAACACACCAGCCTCCACCATCTAACCTCCTGACCATCACTGCAACAGCTCTGCCTGTTTCCCTCTATGGTCTAACCTTTGCTACAGAGAGCTGCCCAGGGAAGCAGCACCTACTCCAGTCATCTTCCCTAGGAGATGAAACAAGTAAACCAAGAGCATCCTCACTGAGGTCTTCCATCCTTAAGACAAAGAGAGACAGATGCTGTGTGGCAAGGCGCACAGCAGGAGCAACGGGCTTTGTGCCGCCAAAGCTGCCAACATCCTCTGGCCCCAGGGACTGCTTAATCTGCAGGGTTGGGATAAGAGAAAATAGGGAATCTACAGCCATCTTATATGCTTGTTTTGTAAGATCAAGGCTTACTCTCCAACTGCATAGACTAGAAAGCAGACTTTTAAACAACAAACTCAACTACTGACCTTTATTATGAAGCTCAGGAGTATAATAGGCTTTGTCAAATGGGTGGAGCATTGTAAGCAACACTCATCACACATTTGAGCACTCTAATTTCCTGTTAACAAATTGTTATTGATACCATAATTCCATTTTAAATTATTTTGATAATTTTTAGAAAATTGATTGCTATCAATGGCCCCTTTATTTACATAGTGATAGATTGTCAGTCATAGTATGTTTCATGAAATTACCTTTACTTCCCACGAGTGTGACTTTCTAATTAATGTATGCTGCTTTTTGTCAGGAACGCAACTGACAGGAAATAGCAGCAGAACTTCAGCACCATGCAAAAATAGCCTATAGATAACTTTAGCAACAACAGAAATATAAACAACTACAATTACTACAATTCATTCCTTGCTTCCTTTTGCAAGGACAAGTCTGCAGTCTTCTGATGCAAGTGCAATGACAAAGTCTTTTTCCTCGTAGCTGGAATGAGCAGAATAAGGATCTAAATCACAAGTAATCTTGTAAACCCTGCTAACTTGATTTCTTGCATCAGGGGCATATTCTCCACGGAATGATTTTACTTAGTTTGATTATTTTAACTGCTGGCCAACCATATGTATGTGCCTGTGAAAATGGAAGATTGAAATCTGCAAATACAGAACCACTTTCTTTTTGCATACAGTTCATTTAAATATTTGAAATACTGAATATTTGAATATTTGAAACAATAGATTTAAAGACAATAAGATGGAAAATTATGTACTAAAAAAGTAAAACTGAAGTAGAAAGAAATTATACTGCTTGAAAAGTCACAAATGGAGTCAGTTAGACATCATTTAAGAGGAACTTAAAAGTAGACTACTACTTCAGACACATATGTATCATTTTAAAAAGAAAAGGAAATTTGTTTACACTGTATTATACCTACAGGATATCTGTAAATAATATGTTATTTGTGCCTGTACCAGCAATAATTTTCATATGTCTACAATGCTTGCTAAACTCATATAGTTAATAATCACCATGCAACCAAAAACATGCCACCAACAATAAGGTAAAACGCCACATAAATTAAAAAATTAGATATTTTTCAGCATATACTCCAAAATATAATTATATTAATAATTATTGTCTCTGTTTATAAAACAATTACAGAACCTCCTTAACTACAGCATTGCATGCAGAAATTCCCTGTAACTATTTTAGTCCACTCTAATTGACAATATATTCAGGACCCAAACCTGCTAATGCATATTCCCAGCTTTACAATTACACTGCACTTTAGAATTATAGCGTGCTCTACAAACTGACATTTACAAATCCCATGTACCATTGTAAAGTTTTGATTTTTGGCAAGACAATGGATACTTTTTGGGACTCAAGGGCTCTGGCCCTAGAGGAACCAGACTGGTTTTCTTTTCCTTTTGTCCAAGTGGATATTCATTTCTGAAATAGTATCCAGAGACTACTTAACAAGAGTACCATGAAACAGATTTCACTATTGTCTGTTGTCACAGACTGTGACATTACTAATGCTGAAAAAGGACTTCATGATGGGGCTTCATTTGTCTTCAGCTACACACTTCCTCTCCCCATTCTTAACACGAGCTCCAAATTTCCCTCCTGTCTCAGAAATTAGTGGCAGCAGATACAGTACCAACACTTTCTTCTGAGAAAGCACTTCTCTTCTGCCTCCCTTAAACTGTTTTGTGTAAAAATTCCAATGTGATTTAAACAGCTTTGCAGTCATAGAAGTACCTCTTAAACTGGTGGAGTTAAATAGTTTGCTTGGCTTCCTAATTAAAACAATTACTTAAAATACACATCCCTAAAAAATTCTCACTGATCCTTATTCTACTAGTTCTAATCATTGGTATGCAGCACCAGTAGTATTTCTTTTTTAGAGATTTCCAAGAGAGTGAGGAAGGAAAACAATTTTCATTTTATAGAACTCCTGAATTATTTCTATACATTTCCTCTTCTTTAGGCACAATCTAGCCTTTTCTTCCTACAGGGCTTGGTGCACATAACAGATTTTAGTTAAGCTATCACTACTACAGATGCTGCTTATATCAGCTTAAGAGGGTTTCTCTTAAGCTGGTATATTATGCACTGCCTCCACAGGCAAATACAAATGGCATAAATATGTGTGATACTTATGTTTGTCTGTGTGTGTTGGACGGGGCTATTTTCTCTGTTTTCTCAAAGTACTACTTAGTGTTGCCGATGGAAAACCAGCAAAACACAATTATTAACCAGTGTTAACAACAGAAAAAATAGAGCACTACTGAAATTGAAGCTGTGATAGATTGTAGAATTCCTGATAATTTCAGTTTTACCTGAGGCTGATTCACGGCTCCCTTTCTACTCACATTTTCCATGAATGTTGCATGTCCAGAGTCCAGAGACTGGGTGCCAAGGGTGGCAAACCAGGTAAATTTTTGGCTTTGCTGAATGCAGTAGGTTTTCCCACACTCTGCTTAAAAATCCTCACGCTTCAAAGCTGCAATCCTGTTCCACTTAAAACAGTGGTGAAATCTTACACACAAGGAGATTAGTAAGAAAGTGCAGCAAAGGAACGGAATTATTTTCATTACGAAACAACATAGCAAAAAAAGGTAGCAAAAAATTTCTATCGATGATCAACAAGGCCCAGAGCTAATTCTCTGGAAACAGGAATTTGGAAGGAAGCATGCATTTGGGAAACAGGATCATCTAATTCAAGTTGTGCAGTTCATGTGGACAAACCTCAAAGATGAATGTTCCTAGCAATCTTCCATCTCACAACAAGTAAATAGCTATTAAGGTATTTTTTTCTATCATTGCAGGACTTCTATACCTATTTATTTTGCAAAAGTCTGCGAAAATAATCTTTTCATATTTTAAGGGAACAGAAATTTATGATGATTGTTTTGCACACAGATTACTTTAAAAGACTTTTTCAATGGGTTTTCAGTATATTTCAGTTTCCTAGGACAATTTTGTAAAAATAGCCTCAGACTTTTTTCACTTTATTTCTGCCTTTTTACTAGTGCTCCCAATGGCAATTGCCACTGAATGAAAAAGTAAGCATAAGAAATTTTTTTATTATGTTGCTTTGTTAGGAAGAAGCAATAACCTTTAAATTAGTATTTGTTGTTCTGTTTAAAATAACTTCACATTTTGAAAAACTTTTTATTCCAATAGTAATTTAATAAAGGTCTGATATTAACACATTCCTTAAAAGGAAAACAGAGAGCACAGTCGTCTTGGAACAGGCTGCCCAGATAAGTTGTGGCTGCCCCATCCCTGGAAGTGTTCAAGGTCAGGCTTGATGGGGCGCTGGGCAACTGGATCTAGTGGGTGATATCCCTGCCCATAGCAGGGAGACTGGAACTACTAGATGATCTTTAAAATCCCTTCCAACCCAAACAATTCTATGAATCTATTATTAAAGATATTGGAAAGAGTTCTTCATTTCTTTCTGAAGTGCATTCATCTTATTTGATCCCAGCCCACCATAGCTTGTTCATTCTGCACTTCCCAACGGCAAAGCTGCCACAAATCTGGTTTTCCGTAAGATAAAAAAATTCTGTCAAGTTTTAAGCAGCTTAAGACCACCCTTAGTTACCATCTCAGTCACAAGGCCAAGACAGGCAAACGAACAGAAACAAGAGGTGAAGGGATGCAGACAGCACTCAAATATCTGTTGGAAATGGAATAGAAATCCCTTTGAACCCTGTGCACACAGGCTTGGAGGCAGAGAGGAATGAGGAGGCTGATTTGAAACCTTTGGAGAAACTGAGATACATAAAGCCACACTAACGTGAAATAAGAATGTAGATTTAGTTTTAAGCAAATAGAAATATGCCTTAAAGTACCTTAAACACATAAGAAACTGTATTAGTTAGTGGAAAAGCCCTAAAGTCCAGTTTAAAGTTCAGTAGTATAACCTTTCACAACATTAACTTAACTCTAGACATAACATAAGCATAGCATAGTGTTGTTAGATAGAAAGATAGACCATGATAAACTGTGTGTGCAAATTTTGTGTAAGAAATGACGACTGTTGTCGTACATCTGTGTTAAGCCAGGATAGGTGAAAAAGAATTGCAATAGAATCGTGTTTGTAGCTGATTGGATAATTAATGAATATAATGTATTGTGCCGGGGCTGCTGTTTGAAGAAGAAGCTGCTTTGGACTGCCCCCTCCTCTTCAGCTGCTTTTTCTGCTGTTTCAACTTCTGCTTAGGATACTGAAAGCTTTAGACATAGTGGCATAGACTGTAACTTCTCACCCTCGCGGGACTGACTGCGCTATGCAATAAATAACTTTACTACAAGCAGAGACTCTCTCTCATCTCTTCAACTGACCCAATACAACCTCAGCAATATCCACTTTGGTTTTCTGTAAAGCTTATGAAGTATCGCTCATTAATCACTTAATTATGTCAATACTTGGAAATGACTGTGTGTCCAATCTTATGGCTCCACTTAGTCAATCTCTTCTACTTATGACTCTAAAAATCATGAACTAAAAATATCCACTCCCAAGAGATCACAAATATTTGAATGCAAATCAGTCACTCTGACAAAGTGACGAATGGAAACAACATGCAAGAGACTGGTGGTATAACTTCAAACAAACTATTTATTTGGGAAAAAAGGTTTATTAACTTTTTGTTCTCAAAATTCTGCTTTGAAAAGTGAAACTCTAAAGATGGGAAGCCCCTGCTCCAATCTGCCCATCAGAGTGGGCACAGGAGAGGGAATGATCCAGCTTCTCTCCTTCATGAACTGACAGCAAGATTTTCATAAAAGTATTTCACTAAGAGTGGAACCTCATCAAGGCAGTGAGCTTGCAGTTTAACAGTGAAGGCTCAGTTTGCAAATAACAAGAGGCTCATTTGGCATAAAGAAATCAGCAATTATTCTACCATTAAATCACACTTTAGGACAATGCAAGAAAAGAGAGATGAAGGAATGGATAGAACAAGAAAGTAGGAACCTGTCATCAACCCAGCACAGGAGACACTGAAGTTAAAAACAAGATCTATAAAATTCACGACTTGGGGGATCAGAATCCTAGCTTCTCCCAAATGGTTAATTTACTCTGGAAAATCTCTCAAAAACAGGAATTCCAAAATCCTTTTATTTACCTATAATGCAACATGACTTTGCTCCAAAGGTACCAGATGACCGCAGTGTTATGCCTTGTGGCTTTTGCTTCTTGTCAAACTAAGTAGTAGAGCTTTCTATTTCATTTTGTGTTTCAGGTTGGTAATCTCCAGTAGTGAAGTGGATAAACCAATCAACTAATTTCACATGCAGCACTGAGAAGTCACCAGGTGTTAGCAACTCATTACTCAACTGGAAAAGATCAAAGCTAATGACAGATGAAACGCTCCTGTTACTAGTCCCCTGAGTCATCCAATTCTCACTGTACTGCTCTTCATTTTTTGCCGCCTGCCTCTGTATAACAAGCAGTACTATTGCAGGTAGCCCCTGTGACTCATTCCTTGAGCTCATCCACCTGTGATTTGTGAGTGAGATGAGCACTGCTTTCCTCTGGAGTCTCTCACTACATCTGCCCAGGTTACTGAGACTGCCAGTCTGCTTTTAAGTTGGATTTTTTTATGTTCAAACAAATAAATTCTCTAATTTTTTACCAAGCATACTGCTACTGGTAATTAATCATTATATTAATACATTTGCTAATCAAAATGCAATATCTCGTTATTTTCATGATTTCCCAGGTAAAAGAGAAATAAGCATTTTCCGAGATCATGAAAAACATTCAACAAAAATTAGATATGATGGCAATAATCTTTCTAAAAAATGGGAAAATACAGTGTTTATATGGAAAAGATACCACATCAGCTTCACCTACAGGAATGAGAAAAAAACTAAAGACTTCACATGGATCATATTTGCCAGTAAAAGGTAAATTAATGTTTTCATTTTCTCTTTAACACAGAACATGTTAAAAACACCCCTTTCTACTGATCTCCTTCTCCTATTTTTGTCGGTTCAAGCTGTGACTACATTCCAAAATCATTGAGCCATGCATCAGAAACAGGCAGTAATAACTGGTATGAGTATGTTTTTCTTGAAAAGTTTTTATTCTCCCTGTGTGTGTATTCTTTAACTGAACTTACATTTCTCATAGTTCGCCCTACTCCTTCAATAAAAATTCTCATGCTCCACACTCAAGTTACACACCACTCACTTGGCACATTCTCCACAGGTTTTATTCATCACCAAGCTCACCCAAGTGCACACTTAAAAGTCCTATGAAGAATCACACTGATATTCCATAATGACCACAAGATATCACTACATCTTCTTAATGAAATATTCATGTTCTTATTAGCTTATGAAGCTTTCAGCACTAATACGGGCTAAATCACCCACACCACCCCACAAAGACTTCCAAAACAAACCCCCAACTATTGCTTTGTCAGTAAGCTCTGAATGATTTTTTCTGCTTCAAAGTGAACAGCGAAGCTTTGGCATTTTCTTCTATCCCTCCTTAGCAAAAATAAAAATGATATTTTAGATCTCCTTCTAATCTCTATGACTCATATGTCAGAATCCCTAAATTCATCATTTCAAGCAAGTTTTTCTTATCCATTTCCAGGTCCAAAGGTGAACTGTGGACCAGGAAAATCACTTCCTCTTTATTCTTAATACTCTAATCCGTGTTAACAAACAACACACATGACAACCTTCATGCAATTAATATTGCTGACAAACAAGATATCTATATTCACTATCTTCTTCACTCCTCCAAAACACTTCAAAACCATGAAAACAACAAGAGTAAGTCCTTTTGTTCATCAAAATGCATAGTCACATAGAAAGAAAATCGCCTGCCTACTTTTTTTCTTTAGAGCCTTAAAAGTTTGAAATTTTTATTTGCTCTCTATAAATGTGTGGAATATATGCAACATAAAGCAAAATGATTCCTTATGTTTTCAAAATTTCACAAAGTAGAATAATCTTTAATTTAGGATTCTATTTTTCTGAAGCACAAAAATCTGTATAGTGTATAGGGAAATCTCTTTATTTCAAATGTTTCTCTCTGTTGATATTTTACTTGTGAAAACATTTCAGGAATGACTCAGTAAATGAGATAGTATGATTACATCATTCTGTTTATTACAATCACAACATTCTGTTAAATTCTGTTAAATTCAAATACCATTTCTCAGGCTGATTTTGCTAATGCAGTCATCTTTAGAGATGGTCAGTATTTCAGCAATAAAAAGTGACTGCTCTTTCAACTAGTTTCTCACTTGCTGTTTTTAGAAGCAAGAGTATGAAATAAAAATGCATAAAAAACTATGTATATAACAACATAATTAAAATGGTATCACATAAGACCCTATTCCTACAGAAAAATTATGGATATCTTTAGTTTTTACAAGTTGTTTAAAGGACTTGTACAGTTCTTTCCTAAGTGCTTGCAGGGACATGATTTCACTGTGGTAGAGCTATCTATCCATTTTGCTTCTCCTGACACAAAAAAATAAAATAAATAAATA
>WEKY01039269.1:0-31081 GCA_013390045.1 Picathartes gymnocephalus
AAGATCATGTATAGAGATTCCACCTGCTTTCTTTCTCTATGTTTCTGCCTTCTGATTTTATTTACCATAAAATAAGTGGTTTTCACGCAGGGCATTTTTTATTCATGCCTTTCTGTTGGTTCTGCTGGGTTTCTAATATATGAAATGGTACCAGATTTTATGATTAGCATCAGGCTTCAAACTGAGTGGGAGACCATGATTCATTTGATATTGTGAATGTGCACTGACCTGGAACATGATTCTTGCACAGGTACATCTATCTTAGCGAACAAATCTGGCTTCCTCACACCCTTATTCTTTACTAGCCATCAGTTTTCCATTTCAGATAATAATCACTGATTTGTTTCCTCATGTAATGGTTTAATTGCCGTGTTCAGGGGTAAGTCAAAATCAGACAGTGGTTGCTTTGGCAACATTGATGATGACAATCTGCACTTAAAAATGGAGCTCCTTTCCTTGGTGACACACAGAGTCATTAATCAATGAGGGACAGGGCTGCTTGTGATAACAATTTAATAGTCTTGTTATGCATCTGGCTCATTATTCATATTAAATTACAAGCATGACTGTTTGTTGGGCAACAGAGCGTCAGTTCCCTCTGCAATGCAGAGTGCTCTGGTAATTACAGGATGACAATCCTTTTAATTGGTTTGCTTATGTTATTGTTGGAAGATAGTTAAACTCTTTCCATGTCAGTCTTCTAGTCCATCCCTCCTCATTCTACCATCTCTCCTTACAACAAAAGATTTGAAATGGCTTAGATTTCAATATAGGTCTTCACAGCCTTAACTGAAGTTTCTGTTAGTGGATTTTGGTCATATTTAAAGCAATCAGAGTCTTCTTCATTGGACTGAGAAGAATTTTAACAGGATCAGGATTATTCCTCACTGGAGGAGAACTTGCTTCAAGTTTAAATTGAGAGTTTGACATTGAGTAGATTTCAGGCCACATTGAATACACAACTCTCCAACACTGTCAGAACTTGGTACATTTGAAGGTTTCCCATCTGAGGAGAACTATCCTCATCCATCCTTACTAGGGATGTAAATTTTCTGTGTCTGTAGTTAGCATGTATTTTGTCCTTAAGAGCCGTTACATGTTCTGACACAAAATATACAACTGCTTAACACTGTTGTCATTGCAGTGGTAATTGCGTATTTATGTTATTTGCCACCTGCCAAAACTCATAATGATAACATTATAAGGAAACGCCAGCAACTGATCTAACATACCAGTTTTAGATTTTATACATTTTTGATCACCTACTGGCAGTGTGCTGAAGAAGTTATAATTCAAAAAACAATGTTTGTTCATCAAGAGTTAAAAAGATTGCTTTTCTGTTGGTGGGTCTTTTGCAATAAAACCCTTTTTTCTCTTTGACGTTAATGCATGTCCGCCTTGATAATATAACATAGGTGGACTGGACTATTCTCCCCAGATATTTTTCATTGTGTTGTTTTTCTTACCAGTCTTCTTTTAACTGTCTCAGAATGCTTGTGCATTACTGTTTTCATGTAAGAATATGAGAAAACAAATATCCCCATTATCCTAAAAGAAACTTTTCTGATTGTATAACTTAAAATGCCTCTTTTACTGGGGAGTTATTACTGAAGAGGTGCTGGCTTCCTTCAGCAGGACTGTAGCTCTTGTGCGTATGGATGCCTCACTAGATGCTTGCAGGAGACCAAGTTTGTGCTTGTTCCGGCTTTGGCAGAATACCTACTACTGAATCCAAAATGCTATACTTAATATCCATTCTCATCCACAAGGATTAGAAGCACTTCTACCTCCCTAAAGAATTTGAGAACAAAGCAGAATCTCACAGCAATCTGAACAGGAAAAGGAAGCCACTTAATAAGGAGTTATCCCTGAAGGAAAAATAGCAAAGAAGCTATTATAGTTTTTGCCTGTTACATGTCTCCATAACACAGTTTTGAAAGCTCTGACCTCAGTGTAATAATCTGGATCATTTTAACTCACAACGAATACGTTTAACTCCCCTTGTTTGCTTGAAATACTGATTTGAATCTATCAACTGTTTCACCTAAGATTGCATTTCCCAACACAAAGAAGCTCATCATACAAACTGTTCCGTGAAGATTAATCTTCACACTGCTGGAGGTAGACACCTCATTTTGAAAGCCTCCAGAACAATTAAAGAATGTCATTTTGTCCTTTGAAGGGCATGACTGTCCTTAGCTCATTCTCCTTCTGTTGTTTTCTACTTTTCTTGTCAATGCAGCTGGCATTTAACCAAGATGCTGTTTCTGAGCTGCCCCTTTCTTCCCTCCCTTTGCTCCTTCTTTTCTCCTGTCAGCATCTCAGTATTGTGTGGGGGATGATTAATGATGGTACAGAGGATGCTTATTGATCCTTCTGTGAGGAGGGATGAATGCTTCCATGCAGCATTTTAAGAAAGGAATATATTTTGGCATTTTAGTTATGTTGTAACGTTCTTCACTGCAAGTGTAGTTGTCTTTTCTAACTCTTCCTTATTCATGTCCTGAGCACTCGTCACCTTAGTCACAAGCTTCACCATCTCTGGCCAATATGAGAGTTATACATTACAATGAACGTAACTAAGATTACCTTATTCAAAAAGTCAGCTGGACTGATGTTTCTAGGCAGACAGAATATAATTCTGTCTCTGTTGCTTGCTTATCTTGTGTGCACTCCCTCCGGCTTCCTGTTATAGCAGGAAAGTGTGATCCAAAGCACCACTGTGGGTGAACAATTGAGTTATTTTTAGAATAGCAAATATTTCTGTGTGACACCCTATTTTCTCCTTTCCAAAATAACTAAGAATTTCCTGACAATGGAGGCATATGGAGAAACTAATTATGTTAAAAAAAACCAAACAAAAAACCAAAACAAAACCCAAACATAAGCTAGCTAGTGACCTAGTGATCGTCAATGCTTCTTAGTTCTTCCTAGCAATGCCATTTCAGATTTGCACCTTGAAAATATATCAGTGAAATAACTCACCATAAGCAGTAACTGAACAGTTGTGGGATTTTTTAATAGGGTATGTCAGCCCTTACTGCCCTTAACTTGCCATGTGTGCCCTAGCCAAGGAGAATAATCTTAGCTTCCTCAAGACCACTGAGACTAAGGAGGAATCACCCGATTGCAGTGATGACAGTATCAGAAATAACTCTCAGCCCTGTAGCAGCTCTGGGTTTCCCACACTTCCTTTTACACAGAAGAAGCTGTTCCTTATGTCCTCTAGAATAAAATAGCACGCTAGATTCGAAAGAAATTTTGAAAGGAAATTTAGTTCCATATGTATAAAAATTGGAGTGTCTGTAACCTAACAATCATTTTCTGTGCAATCATTTTCCTTGGTCTGTGTGTGTGCTGTAACACGATGGGTTCTTAACCTTGAATTCTTGTCTCTGATTATCTGCAGCTAAATATCTATAATGTGTGTCTCTAGTATCTGTGAGTTACCTGAGAGTTTTGGGGTCATCTTAGGAGTTCTTATCAGATACATGGGGGTACACAGAGTGACAAGCTTGTGAGTTATTTTGATGTGAACATGTACAGTGATATTGTAGCTTCCTTATATCGGAAATGCACTTAAAATCCTTGATTTATCAAAAGCATTCTGACTCTGTAAAACTTAGGGATATTACAGGTGAAGCTAATTTGGAGACTAGTTCATGTGATTTTGAACAACGAGCTAAGTAAGAATTTAGAACTTGGTATTTATATCCTGAATATATAATGTAAAAGGCAGCAGGGAGCAGAAAACTTCCTGATGAGCCATGAAGGAAATGTGCTTATATTGGGAAACAACTTTGAGCTGGATGGATTTAGATGAGACAGGTTGTGCAGCTACATCCTGTAAAGGATGCACCAATGGGCATTTATTCGTCAGGAGATCTCTTAGGGCACATGGTAGAAGCTCCATAAAAGGCAACATTACCTTCACTTTGCTTAGAAGTCAGTGCCTTTCTCTAACAACCTTGTTTTGTCAATATGTGTTGTGTACACATTAGCTAATTTAGGCATTTCTTCATCACAGTGATTTAGTAAGACCTGAAACAGAGAGGGGTTAGATGGTTTGCGTAAAGCCACACAGCAAAATGAAAGCAAGAGGATTAGAAGTCAGCAGTGAGTTAAATATTGGAAATTGTTATTGCCTGAGGCTGGGGGAAGGAGTAAACCCAAACCATTGAAATTTCATATCATGGAGTTATAGAATCATAGAATGATTTGAGGGGGGAAGGGATCTTTAATTATCATCTAGTTCCTGTTATGGGCAGGGACCTCTTCCACTAGAGCAGGCTGCTCAAAGCCCCTGACCTTGAGCTCTCCCAGGGATGGGACATCTATCACTGCTCTGGGCAACCCATTCCAGTGTCTTGCCACTCTCACTGTAAAGAATTTCTTCCTAATAACCAATCTAAATCTACCTTGTCTTGGCACCTCACAGGGCATATTCACTACAGTCCTCTGCCTTTTGAGCTAATGGGAAATTGTCATAGGTAAGTTTGCCATCTTCTTTAATCTAGAAGAGATGGACTGTTTAAACTAGGTACAAATTTATATTTACCTTAGAGAGGTGGGGAGAAGGAAGAATATTAAGTTCCCTTTCAAACTTTCCAGGAAATGACACTGTAGTTTGTCTTTCTCCTGTAGGGTTTTCTGTGAGGTTCTTCTGTCCATATTCTACTTGCACATTTCCTTAAGTGCTTTTCTGATTTGATTTCTTCTTACTTTTTCAGTCCTCGTTGTGCCCTTTGGATAACTCATCCCACACACATCCTTCCTGCCTTAGACTGTCTCTGCAAACCTCACAGCTCAGGTTCCTGTTCTTTTTCTTTACCCTAAATACTTATTAGTTGTTTATCCAGATCTCTGCTGTCAGCCCTTAGTCCCAATATCTATTCCCAGCCAGTTTCAATTCCCAGCACTTCAATTTTTTTTCTATAATCTGTTCCTTTTTGTGCGGTATTTGGCACAAGTTCTCTCTTCCTTTGACTTGGGCAGCTTCTTCCCTTTTTTGTGGCAAGGATATTGGAGAAATCACTGAGAGACTGGAGGAGATGACTGCCTTTTCACACATGGTCTGGTTTAATCTTATAACCTGCACTGTGTTTTACCTCCTTATATGTAAGTGGGCTAAAAAATATAGTAACCAATGAATCTAGGGAGAGTTGGGTTTTCTTAGTATAATAAGCAGAAGGGGTCTGAAGGGACACATGGCTTAGATTTGCGTGGTAAAAAAATCCTTTTGTACAAACTCAATTTTATTAAAACTGTACTGGAGAAAGCCAAACCTCTTAATATAAAAGTCTAAATATTTTATAATTCTCTACCATGAATTTACTTGGTTCTTCATATTCTTAATATCAGTTGAAGCCCCTCAGGAAAGTGGCATTCTTATGACACATTCAGTAGTGAGGATCCTTTATTTGTTACATTAAACATTTACAGTCCAATGTCTAATCTCCCCAGTCTTCTGAGGTATGTCAGAATAAGAACGAGTTTTCCTGGCATTCACATCTACTGTAATGTTCTGTCTCAAAGCTGTTTTGTTTGGGATTTGAGTGGGTTAATCATGGTATTAAGATCACAAATTGAATCCTTTCATAACAATAAACAGGGGAGTTAATTGAATTTTATAGTACAAATAAGTATATTTGGGCTTCCTTCATCTGTGTCCTCAATACCTACAGCTAGTGAACTCTTTAATAGTATTCAGCATAATGGGCATTTAATAGGTGGAAGATTTGTTTAGCTAATTTCGTGAGGACTTAGGACATCACTCCTAATCTTGCAGTTAATTAGAGCACCATGCTGGCCATACTGCTGCATCTACCCAACCCTCCTCCTGCTGTTCCTTGGTTTTGGTTAGTGTTGCTAGGAATAACAACCTTTCTGCAGTACTGATTCAGATTATGAAGCAATTGTCTGCCTGTCTCATTTCCTGGGGTTCTTGCACTGCTGATCATCACAGCTGCCTGGACAAAGTCGTTATTCATTATTCATGGAGCACAAAGGAATTGGGAGCTGGATGCAAGTGGCCAGAAGAGCAGGTGCCTCAGGAGAAAAATATATGGCACTTGAATGCTGTGGACTGGCTCATGATCTGAGACTATCCCTTATTTTTGGCATATTCACATGTGTGAGTTTATCTGTATATTCACAGGAGTGGACAGTGTGTGGGTACATGGAAAGTTGCTTTGTAGTGCCTGTGCTCTTAATGTGTTTGCCCTCCCACCTCTGGCATATCCAGTAATCCCTGTGCCCCACAGCACAGATCTGTACTGCCCACATCCTCATCCACACAGCAAAGGTAGAGGCTCCTTTAGTCCTGGATGGAAGTATCCACAATGGTACTGTCTCCTGTGCACGTTGACTTAGTCTTTAACTGATTTATCTTAAATTAACTCATTTTGCCTCATTGCATGATATTGCACTATTTGTAGAATGAGCAGCAAGCCCATAGTTTCTATTATCAATTCCATTATCAATTACTATGCCCTTGCTTTTGTTTTAGAACAGCAACTGTTGTGAAGTACTTTACAAGTGTGATGCATTTTGATGGCTTCTTGTGGTTTATGATCAAAATGAGGGCTGTGAACATTTTTCTTGCTGAAAGCCAAATGAGTCTTGCAAAAGGAACCAATCAAGAAACAACCAAACACAAAAACTGGAAAGCAACATTTTAGCATATACTGTAGCATTATCAGTAATGACTGTAATGGTTTTTCAAAGGGCATGAACCATATGGAATGGAATCACTGGAGACCCACCTCACACATTATCCCTAGCTAGCCAATGACCCCAAAAGCCATAGATCATGCTCATTCACAAACTGTTAAGGCAGCATTTTTCTTTTTAAGGACAAAGTCACACAGCCCAGAGCTTCAGAACTGTTCTTTGACCGCTAGGAACCAGTATGACCTAATTTAATTAAAGCTGTGAATCGCTACTTCAATCATTAGACGAGACCCATGAAGATCACCACTAAGATATCTATTGCATGCTGGCTTGTTCTTAGACGTTTTGGTGGATTTCTTTAGAATTGCAAATGTCCATCTCTTCTGGGCTGTCAGGAACGGTGATAGTTAAGGATTCCAACCCTGTTATCTGTGTTGTTTTGTCAGGTCAAAGCTTTAGTCCCCATTAAGTGTGCAGAAGAGAGACAAAATCTGTGGTGACTGTCTGTGAGCACTGTAACTTCCTAGTGCTCTGTAGCTGTTGGAGGTGTAGCCGTGCCTGCTGCGATTCAGGTTTTAGTGCTATAAATGAATTTAACAAACACTTCCTTCAGTAAGGGCTGCAAAGGGATCTGCTCAATTGAAACTAGATAGCCATTAAGAACTCTCTGTAAAGAGCTTAAGGGGCTCCTGCCAAAGCAGGTTAAGCAATAATAAACACTAAGCAAAAGAATCAGTCTGCAACCCAGAGCACTGGGAGTGCACGAAGCAAACCCTGCCTCTGACCCTCCTTTCACTTGCTTGTCTCTCAGTCTCTGTTCTGTAATGAAAGAATCTGGGAGGTCTCCACGAGCGCTGTTTCCACCTGGCCCTTCTGAAAATGTGCAGGGGGATTGTCATCACTATTGGATGGTCAGTGTTTCAGGAGATGTGTGACCTCTTCCTTCCCACCTATTCCTTCTCTATGTTCTTGTTTCTGCCCCCAGCATTTTTCCCTGCCTCCTGTTTTCCTGGGTCCATAGCACTTCTGCTGTTCAGTTTGCTTTACACACACAGTTCTGGCAGTATTGTTGAGCCCTGTGCTGGCCTCTGAGGTCCGCAGTGACCTTGACTGCAGTAGGTGCTCACCAGCTCTTCTCCCTGGAAACCGCAGAGCTCCTCTTTGTGCTTCAAGCTTCTGTGGACCAGAAAAATAGGAACTCTGTTCCCCAATATCTTTTAGCACTGTCTTGTTCTCTTATCAGAATGAAGATCTTGTCAGTATTTAAATATCTCTCTCTTAATCAACTTATTTTTAACAGCAGGAAGGGTTGCAGCACAGTTGTGTTTACTGTTTATCTCAGAAACCGTGGTGATTTTATGTTGCTGCTCGTTATCCAGTTATCAAAATTGTTCATGGGTTGATATTCTGTTCTCCTTCTCCCGCTGCTCCCATAAATTTTTTGGCCATTATTTGATTAAAGACCCTTCAGGGAGAAAAAAAGAATTTATTTCAGTGGTTCACTCTCACAAAATCAGGTACATAAGAGTTTTCACTTGTTTTCTTTTTATTTAATGAGATCTTAGTAGGTAGCTCTCTTGGTACATTTCTCTTGATGGACTCACTTTTTCTCTTTTACTGTATTCTTTATGATTTATTTTTCTTTTCATGAATTTGTTTTGGACTCTCTTGGTGGTGAGAACAGATGAATGTGGAAACCTCAATCTCCTGTTATTAAAAGTTTTGCCCTAACCTGAAAGCTTTTTCTGTATTTTCACAAGTTACTTTTTTTTTCTGTCTGACTAAATATGGAGATGTGTCAGTTCTCTGTGTAGATGGTATAATGTCTGTTTTGATTTAAAAGCAGACGTCCATGTAAATAACCTGGCATTCGATAGTTTTCCCTGAAATCAGGCTGTGACTTCCATTGCTTTAAATCTGTGGACTTTGAGTTCTGAGAATGAAATACCAATCTTATTTCAAGGTGTAAGGGTGCCCCCCATAACTCTTGTTCTGGGGTATGTTCCTTTGTTTTGCAGATAATATTTTTTGAGATCAGAAAATGAACTACACAATTTAATTGAATATGTTTTAGCTTCTTTCATGAAACCATGAAAGATGGTTGAAAATGAAATATTTGATAATTATAAGTGGGTGAAACTAATGATGAATAATATGCTCTTGCTTTTAAATAACTGTTAAGATTTAGATAGTTGAAAACTTTCATGAAGATATTTAAAAAAATAAAGTTGGAGCCCCATTGCAAGTCTGCTATAGGTCAAGAGGCTGCAGTTAAAGGAGTTTTTCTTTTTTCTTGATTTTTTTTTTCAGCCATTCCCCTAGGAATCATAGTTGTAAGAGGAGATTGTGACTTGGAGACTTGTCGTATGTACATTGACCGTCTACAAGAGGTGAGGCTTTTGTGAATTCAGGTATCATTTACGAACCTATTTTATGCTTTTCAGTTCTGAGTGCAGGGTGTAATCATCGCAACAACCATGTACCAAGAGTATTGCAATTTGCCTACCATTGAAACCAAAGTTCTAGAATTAAGATGTGATAATAAAAGTACTGAAAAATATTCCCTAAACAGGAAATTAAAAATCATACTGATTCCTTTTAAATGATGACAGAATTGAAGTGGATGGGTGTTTACTACTTCCTGATTTACAATGGAATACTAGGACTTTCCATATACCTTGTTGAAATTACATAAATTATGGATTAGAAAGTGTGTTATGAAAGGATAAACATTGTGGTATTTGAGTGGGTCTAATTATGCAAATGTCATTTTCTGATACTGTCATGGAGTAATCTGAGACACCACTACACACAGCATATATCAACTAGATATTTTCAAAGACATTGAAATGGGTGTTCATGCAGCTGACAATACTGTTGCTCTTATTTTGGAACACCTTGCCTCATGAGAGTTCATTCTGCAATACAGACTGGGAAATGCAGACTCCAAATACCTCATTACTGAATCATTTTAAGTTTGAATGCCTTTAGTGATAAAACTAATGGATTTTCACTAAGGTATTGTCTCTGATTTTCTTGTTTTTAATCTCTTAGTGATAGCTTTCAATAACATTTACAAATCTGATGACATTACATTCATAAACAATTTATATATTTACATTTATAACAATTTGTAAATTTTTGGTCTAATTTACGTAGAAACTATGAATCTTGTACCTTCCATTGAACTCTTAGGGAGCCATTGACTTCCCATAAGTTTTTGAACTCTGCACTTGCAGTCTGAATATGAACCTTAGTATCTCACTTCAGGCTTTGACTTCTTTGCATTTCAGCCAGAATTTTCTTCATCAAATGCATTTCTGGGCATTCAGACCTGAGTTGTGACTATTATCAGACATAAAACCATATTGCGAGCTGGTGCATATTTGAAGCATCCAGCACAGAAAATTACAGTGAAATAATCCCGATGATGATCTCATCAGATTAGAAATGTGATCTCACACTGAGTTCAGGCAGTTTTAGGTACAACCCTTAAGGAATCACAGCTAGATGTTCTGATTGAATTACCCATTGTGGTTGTGGAGGAACTGTGTTTCCCCAACCTCTTGCAGGGTTTGCACTACTTTTGTGTGCGTGTGCTTGATTTGGCTCAGTCCCCTTTGCTGGGGATAGAGATGCCAAGGTTTACGGGGCTCTGCCAACTTGCATGCTGCTGGAGGGCAATGGTCTGCAGGTCAGGCTCCTTGGTAGACTATGTCATGAGCTATAACTATTTGACAAAATCTCTATTAAAATAAATTAGAAGCCTGAACCCTGTTAATGTCAGGATCATTCTGATATGACTTTCTCGGAGTGAGGTTGCTTTAAAACAGAGAGAACTGTCAGTGGTTTTCGTTAGTGCATTAATCACACAGCAATATTTGCAGAAGTGTCTTAAAATTTTTTGACATATTTTCATTAATTTTGTGGCTGGTACTGTAAATTTAGAGAGATCTCTTGGAACAAATAGATTTTTTTACATGATAAAGAGACAATAGTGTAATCTTTATATTTTTGAAAATGTTTTTTGGACCAAATGCATACAAATCTAAACTTTGAGTGAGCTTTCCTTGACTTTTCTGTGATGTTTGTTTCATATGCTTAAAACCAGTGAAAAACACTTGCAAAATTATTTGGTTTTGCCTAACTACTTCAGCCAGTAGAACTACAAATAGCTCTTGTTGTTGCTTTAATCTTTTTCATCACTGCTGTGTCTTTCATCTTCTTGCTAGGACCTACAGTCAGTAACTTCTACTACACAGCGAGTTCATTACCAGGTAAGATAAGCTTTCCTTTCAATATCACAACAAAAAGAGGCTTAAAAACGGGAACAGCACTCTTTGTATTTGAACCCATATGTTCTTGAGTGAAAGACCCATATGGCAGATGAATTTCTAATTATCTGATTATCTTATTTACCCCTATGTATTGGAAGCTCTTTCTGCTTTCTCTTGGACAATCTTTATGGAACCACCTTAAAAATTAGCACAGCATGATGATGTGAGTGATATTGCAACAGAACTACTTTGCATATTAAGGCGAATGAGAGAATGTGCCCTGTAGGCCAAATGAGAAAAGTAAAATTGTGTCTCTCTCTGAGAAACTGAACGGTAACATGTCGTACTGCACAGCTGTTGTAATAAAGTCTATCATTCCAGAAAAAAAAAGGTGTTTTAGCAGGCCCAACCTCCTAATAATTCTGTACAGGACAGTCATCTATTTTTAGTTTACATAATCTTCAGGGTAATTTTTTAATCCATCCTAAGCACATGTGTGTTTTCTGCATGAGATAAATAAGTTTTAGTTTAGGTGGATAGTTCTTAAAATCGGTCTCTTTGTGTTTTCCAACTTTATACTACAATTTATGCAATAGAGACCTTGCCTCTTCAGTTTGAAGTATCATTCAAGAATGTGTATTTTTCTCAGTAAAATAATTAATTGTAGAGTGCTTAAATTGAAAGTGAACTAACTAAGACTAACTCTGATGACTCTTGAAATGATCTGATATTAGCACGGAGACTTGGCACAAACCATGGTCACTTGATACAGTGCTTAGGATCACAGGACAAGTCTGCATGGAGTTGATAGCATTTTCCTAGAAATAACAATGCAAGTCTTGTTGGATCAGCAGGAACGAGTTCACTGAGAGAGCATCCAGAGACTCAGTTGACAGGAACTAATTGTGGTGAAATTGCAGATAGTTTCTTTGGGGTTAGTGATGACTTGGGTGATACAGAATTCTAGTTTAATGAGAATGCCTGTAGATGCACTGACTGCAGACACTATAAGAAAATGCATTTTGGCAGGTTTTCCTGGAGTTGCCTTCTTTATATCAGTTCATGGTTAGTTTCTTTATTTCCCTATCCAATGCTAACTTCATATTCTTGACATTTCCATCAATCATTGCCCTGGAACTGAGTTTTAGAACAGTGTTAGTGTCTAGAAAATTGACTAATAAACCAGCATGTATGATTCTCTTCCACTCATTATAAATTAAACTAAGTGGCTGCTGACTGCTTCATGCATAGGAAACTGCCTGAGGTAAAATAAAGGACTAAATCTGTGAATATGGGGAGATCTACAAGAGAGTATGAAATGTCAGAAATCAGCTCCATACTTGGCTCTAACCTCGGCAGTTACAGCACTATATAAATTAGTTGCCTGCCCATCTTCTCTAGTGCACAGCAGTGTGAAATCCCTAACATACCATTCATTTTTTATGATGCTACATTTTAAATGCACCCCTCTCTGTGTTTTGTCTTCAGTACTTGTTCAGTAGGATTTTTCATTGATTTTTTCTTTTCTCCTCAGTGGGTTATTTCTGCAAATTGTCTTGTTAGGTTAATTTAAGGTTTATTCCATATTTGTTGGTATCCCTCTACATGTTATAGAAATGAGAAAAAGGGGGGGATAAAGGGCATGAATAGGGTGCTTGAGTTGTTGGAACTGTCTTCATACCTCACTAATAAGGTGCCATGGGTACTTTTAAGTTTCATAATCGCAGTTCTATTGTGTGATTCCTCTATTCAAAACATAGTCACCAGAAATATTAGCAAATCCAGGTGCAAATGAGAAAAAATATACTGGAGTGTATGCTCATTCTGTTTTGTTTCTCTAATGAGTTTAATGCTCACAAAATATCATTCTCATGGGTCTGAAACCTTGAAAGCTAGTTCTGTAGCTGAACTGTAATGAGGTCTTGGAGGGAGTATGTCACAATATGCAATTTGTGAATTGAGTTGACATTTACCAGCAGTATTCCTATCTTCATTTTCTCAGCACTTTGTACTCTATGAATTTTACTCATTTCTCCTCTTTTTATAAACTACATTTTAGTACACGCTGTTGGATGTTTTCTTCCTTTTGTCCTTTGTGTTGCCGTTCCCTCCTTTCCACACAGAGAGGACTGAGATACATAAAGCTTTGTGCATGTAGATACATCAATGCTAGCAAGCCTAGTAAATTTCAGAGATCCTTTATTCTCCCACAAACATTCCAGTGGAAATACAATGAAACCTAAAAATCCCACAAGTCCGTTCACCCCTATTAGACAAAATTCTATTTTAAATCTGATTCTATGGAGTCCCTGAAGTGTTTTATTTGCTGCCCATGTGCAGTTAAGGGATGTTTTGCTGTCATTGTCTCCATCTCTGTTATGCACAGAGGCTGTATATGAGAACAAGGTTTATGGGATCAAGTAAAATCCTCCCTGTTGCTTTTACTTTTTCTTTTCCTGCCATGTGACTTGGTGTACTACTGTGTAGTCTTTTGTCTGAAAGAGGGGTAAAGTTTAATCTTGAGCCAACGTGTACCTGAATTTACAACATTTACAGATGTGCTGATTGTACTGCTTAAGATATGAATAAGGATAGAATCTGTCTCTATACAGATTGCGTGTGCCAAAGATCCGTGCTACTGTGTTTTTGCCCTGTGCAAATATATTTGTGTTTAACTGTTATATGCAGCAGATTAAGGAAGTGGGCTGACCATTCAGCATTGGCAGCATGGAGGAGAGCCATGAACACCTTCTGCTCTCAGG
This sequence comes from Picathartes gymnocephalus, assembly GCA_013390045.1. Classification (NCBI taxonomy): domain Eukaryota; kingdom Metazoa; phylum Chordata; class Aves; order Passeriformes; family Picathartidae; genus Picathartes; species Picathartes gymnocephalus. Next base: position 13,712 of record WEKY01039269.1, read on the forward strand.
TCCCTTTTGATCCCTTTTGCCTCTCCAGTAAGAGCTAAAAACACTTGGGTTAGCCTTTTTCAGTCTTTAATGAGTACAAGTCAGGAAGAACATCTTAATTCCTTCCCAGTCATTTCATTTGGTTCCTGGGTTATATAGATTTTGCACGTCGCACAATGTCAGTAAAGCAAAATGAAAAAAATCAAACTCTAGAAAATAATCCTTTTTAGAGAAGAAAGAGTTTGTTGGGGGTTTTTTTTTTGGTTTTTTTTTTTTTTTTTTTTTGTTTTGTTTGTTTGTTTGTTTGGTTTTTTTTTTTTTAATATATAATGTAATTTGCCTTCCCTATCCAGGACCAGGAAAGCTCTTTCCCCAGAGTACTTTCTGTTCAGAGGCTCTCTCCTAGATGGTGCTTCCTAGATGGTAAGTGCATTTCCCTTGTGTCTTGCATGCTTCTTGCTTCTGGGGTGCTGGTGGAAGAAAGCTCTGAGTGCATTAATAGAGAGGGGTAGCTGTTCCTTCTTGTTACACTGAGCAGGTGAAAAAGGAGCTGAGTACCCCACTTTCCCCTCTAAAAAATGAAACAGGCCCTTCATCTAGCAATCATCTGCTGTAGCTTTTTCACCCCAAAGGGAGGCATTCCCGTGAGGGAGGTTAGAGGTTTGGTTTATCAGTGTCTCTGCTGTGATGAGCAGGTTTTATTGCTTGCACTGCCTGAGCTCAGAGCGCAGCCAGTTGTGGCAATTCACAGCTGCTGGTGCGGCTGGGTCCTTCACCCCGGTGCCTCTGCAGGTGCAGTAGTCTTTAGGCACTACAGTGTTCAGGTGACTAAAAGGTACCTCCCTTTCCTTGTAATGCTACACTTCATGCAGCTCCCTGGAGAGATGCACTTGTATTGGACCCAGACTTTGTCAAAGCAGATGACTTCTCTGGGCTTTACATCAGGCTCCAGAGCACAGGAATTAGCAGCTGAAATGGACGGCATCTGCTTTTGCAAAAGCTTCAGCATGGGGAGACTTAAATTTTTAATGCTCTAAACAAAAGCAAATTCTCCTTGGCAATTTCTAATCACCCTTCCTTGTCTCTCATGAGGGACATTGATAAAAGCCATAGTGAGAATCTATTTGGTTTTCGGAGAAAGCTGGATGGGTAGATGTGTTCAGTTTTTGTCTTTAGTATTTGATATTCCTGTGCAGTGCCAAAACCTACAATGCTACATCACTGTGCTCTTGAGTCAAAACTGCAGAGTGAATGAACCTGATTTCACTCACCCAAATAAATGCAAAGCAGATACAAAAAATCACATCTGATGAAGCACATTGTAGATGATAAGTACTTTTGGGGTTAGTAATATAAATTATTTGGCAGTGACAAGATTTGTAATATGTGCTTTATTTAGTAAATCCCCCTATTTTCATGTGTTTTTCATGAGTAGCATAAATTTTCCTTGAACATATTGCTAATTCAGAGTCAATATCTGTGGACATGCACTTGATTTATAAGGAGCTCCCAAGCATATTATTGTTCTTTAGACTCAGAATTTGAATTCATCCCATTAGACCCATCAAATTCAGTATATGCTTGCTATATCTCTCATCAGGACAAAGTAGCTTTTTCTGTCACATATTTTAATGTAATCAAGTCTTCTTATAAGACTGAAATCCATTTTATACATTCTTAAAATATTTATTTAAGTTAATATTTTCAGTGACTACTCTTTCATTAGGCCTTATCTTTAAATTCAGCATTCAATGGGATAGGAATATCACAGAATCGTAGAATGTGAAGGTTTGGAAGTGATCTTAAAGGTCACCTAGTCCCAAATTCCCTGCCATGGGCAGGGACAGCTCTCACTAGACCAGGCTGCTCAAGGCCGTACCCAGCCTGACCTTGAACACTGCCAGGGTTGCAGCATTCACAGATTCCCTTGGCAAACCTGTTCAACTATCTCACCGCTCTCACAGTAAATAATTTCTTCCTAATATTCAGCCTGAATTTCCCCTTTTATCAGTTTGTACCCTGTACTCCTTGTCCTGTCACCACAGCTGCTGAAGAAGAGTCCCTCTGCACCACTCCTGTAGGCCTCTTCAGATGCTGGAAGGTTGCTTTGAGGTCTCCATGCAACTTTCTCTTCTCCAGGCTGAACAGCCCCAACTCTCTGTCTGTCTTTCTAAGGGAGGTGGTCCAGTCCCCTTATCAACTTCATGTCCCTCCTCTGGACTTGCTCTGACAGTTCCAGGTCCTTCTTGTGTTGTGGGCAGCAGAACTGTACACAGCACTCCGGGCAGGGTCTCACCACAGCAGAGCAGAGGAGGAGAAACCCTTCCCTTTACCTGCTGGCCATGTTTCTTTTTACAGAAGCCCAGGACATGGCTGGCTTTCTGGGCTGAAAGTGCATCCAGCTGGCTCATGCTGAGTTTTTCACCAGCCACCACCCCCAAGTCCTTCTCTGCAGGGCTGCTCTCCCACCACTTCTCCACCCAGCCTGTAGGTGTGCCTAGGATTGCCATGGCGCCTGTGTGGGACCTTGGGCTTGGTTGAACTCCACGAGGGTTGCACTGTCCCACCTCTCAGGCATGTCAGGGTCCCTCTGGCTGGGATCCCTTCCCTTCAGTGCACTGACTGCCCCACCCAGGCTGCTGTGAGCAGGGAACTCACGAGGGCACCCTTAACCCCTCTGTCACTGCCACTGACAAAGATCTTGGTCACAGTGCTGATAGAGACACCACTCCTATGGACATTCGGAACTAACATGTCCTTGTGCAGCCGCTGGGGTGGTTTTATGAGCCAGTGGTGTTAGTGCAGCCCATCTTGTCCGTGCAGTTCTGCTCAGACTATTTTCTGCTGCTGTTCCTCTGTCTTGCAGCAACTTCTGCTGATCGTTTTTACCGCATCGACAGATCTCAGGTAAATCCTTATTTGGTTTTTGTTTCTATATTTTTTTTTTTTTTAAAGCTATGTCAAATGCAGCTTAAAATGAATTATCTGCCATTCTTCCTCTGTATTGCAAAATGTTACTCATGATGTCTCATGAGAAGTAGAGAAAAAAATTCTGGGCTGTGTTTTAGTTTATCTAATTTGCATTGTTTCACTGAAGTATTGTATCTGCTGACCATCTGCCATTCTGTTTAATACCAATCTGATGTACAGATCAGAATTTTTTGCAATTGTTTTCCTTATCAAATCTTGCTAGGTGCTTCTGTGTGGCACTAATGTATTTATATTTATCTTTTCACTGATGTTTTTAGGCACCAGAAGTCTTGACCTGTGTGTGTGTGTGTGCATGCCATGAAATAGCCATGGAAGTTAAGGTGTTGTTACAATTTGAGAATTTTAAACAGAGATGCATAAAATATTCCCAAAGAACCCCAAAACAATGTGTATCTCTGCTGGATTCAAACCTGTGGCATAGATCTGACAATCTGAATATATTTTCTAAAAGACACTGAAAATTTTATAGGGCTTTTTGTGTTTCTGATCTGTAGCCAGAACAGGCCAATTAGTGGCTCAGCATTAAATGGAAATTGTTGATTTCACACAGTGGTTGTTTGTATCTGGTCCTCCTGAGAACTGTGTAAGCTGTTTCTGAATTACATGAACATGTTACTGTTTCTTAGCAAAAGCAGCTGGTGCTTTAGTTCAAGCAGAAGGAGCTGTGACTTTAGTTCAGAGTTCCTGTGTTCAGTGTCTGCGTGTAGACACCATGGGACTTTGCACACAAATAAAAGTTTTGATATTTTAACTAACATTTGGAAGGCATCGGTGAAGAAGATGCTGCTACAGATTAAACTGGGCAATGTGACTCTGTTTAGCTTATTCTGCATTTTTCTAATGCTTGACACTGTACCGATTGTCATCTTTAACTCCTACTCCCTCATCCTATGATTCTGTGAGGGGAAAAAAAGTCAATACTGTCTGCTGGTGCCCGCACACAAACAGTGGCAAGTTTCCTGCCCGTTTGCCTACATAGACAGGCATACTCACACTCTGGTTATTTTTGAAAGACAATGAGCCTTCAGTGTCAATAACAAAAATAAAGGACTGAGAAAGAGAGCTTTGGTAATGTGGATGTGAAAACAGAATGTACAAGTGGTGGAGATCTGGAAGAGCACCCCCAAACAATGAAAAGTTCTGTCAACCATCATCAAAGAAGAGACCACATGTGTTGGTCCTCATTTCAAAATGCAAACCTCAGATTTTTGGGTAGACCTCCAGGTTTCATCAGAATGGCATAGTCACTGAGTAACAGCCTTCAAAGTGTTGCTGTGAGTGTGCAGCTTGCTCATTGGGAATCTTATTTAGTTTGAAATCAATGGCATATTAATTGGTGACTTCTGTGGCATTGATTTTAACCTGTATGTGTATGAGTACACAATTAAATAAATATACAGAGTCCCTTGATTTTTCTTCAGAGAATATTCATGCACTCAACTCACTCTAAGGCGGCTGGGTGGTGTGAGAGAGCAGTGATGCTGCAGGTTCATTATTTGTTGCTTGTGTCACTCCAACAGGAACATTTGCACTTTGTGACAGAAATTTCGCAGGACGAGATTTTTATTCTGGACCCAGAGATGGTAATGTCTCAGCAGGTGGGGACGCCACCAGGAATGCCTGATCTGGTAGTGGAGCAGGCAACTGGGTGAGTGCTGCTGGGATTTGATTTTCAGCAGTTGTATTGGAGATAGGCATCTCTTTCTGGTCCCCTTTTCTGTAGGATTAGATGTGGGAGGGCAGGTATTAGGTAGGAACAAATCCAGCCATAGTAATGACATGGAGGAAAGTAGTTTAACATCTACTGTATTAGGCTTCCTGGATCACACAGCAGGACTAGTGGGCTTCAGCACCTTTTAACAACCTCATACCACCTGACCCTAAATCCTGCCTTAAAACTCTGGTAACAGTTGAGTTACAAACTTCTTCTCTGGTCAGAGTTCTGATTCCACTGTGTAAGGCCCTGAAGCCCTTTGTGTCCAAGAATGATCACGAAGTGTCTCAGTTTCTTGTCCTCCTCTTGACAGACCAGAAATGCTTCTATTCGTCTTTAAGAACAGTTTCATACTCATAGTGAATAAATCTATTTTAACTTGCTATGGGCTGAAAAATGCTGGGAACCAGTAAGCATAAGACAGCTTCAAAGTGGAGATCACAAGGGGTTGTGAATTCCTTTCTCTTCCTCCTTCTCTCCTTAGAATATCGGATCGGTGGAACCCTGCGGTTCGGAAGAGGATGCTGAGCGACAGTGGCCTTGGCAAGATTTCTCCCCACTACGAGGTACCTGACAAACAAAAGGACGCCAGCCAGACACATATGCTGCAGTAAGAGCCCTCTGCATTTCTCTGCTTGATGATGCACCATCCCTGTCACCACAGACGACTTCTAATATCTCCTTTAAGCTTAATAAATTGTGGCAACATACTGAAGTTACAAATACATTTTGCTACTTCTCTTATGCTCTCCCTTCTGTTCTTCCTCTTTGTCTGCTCTTTCCATCTATTCTTGCCTTTGTTTTGCTCTCTGTGGCACCCTGCACTCTTAATAAACATAAATCCAAGTTTTTGGAAGAAAATACCTTATTTAGGATGACTGAAGTTCCAGCTAAGAAAATCTTGGCAACTGTTTAGGTGAAAGGTCAAAGCATTCACCCTCAAGGCAGCTCTGATGCAATGTGACAAAGCAGAAGCCTCTAGAACTGCTGCTTCTTGTCAAAGTTGTAGGCAATGGTTTTTATATAATCTTGAACCATGTAGGATGGCTGTACGGTGGTTTTCTTTCTGATAATTTCCCCATAACAGAAATTTTTACCACCTTAGTGGTATTATTCTGCTTACCTATGTTAGAAGTTGTTTTCAACTTTATGATTATTTCACTTTAGATTTTCAAAACCATCAGTGGATTGTCACCAAAGATTAAATGGGAAATGTCTGTTAGAACTTTGTTGCTGGCTTTGAAAGTTATTTGTGTTTTGGGGCTGTATTCCCCTACCCCCCCAAGTATATAATGTATAATTGTGTTTCTAGTTCTACTGTATCAGCAACCCTATGGGCAGCTTTTAAAATTTATTACAGAAAAATTAGGAATAATGACAATGTGGTCTTTTTTCCAGATTTTTTTCTGTCAGGGTGTGTGTGGGATGGGGCAGGCAGAGCCTACAGCTCCAGGACAGGAGCAGTGTGGATGGCAGGCTATGTAGCCATGAGGGAACTTTCCATCTAACTGGAAGCTGCTGTCAGGAGGAGATGTCGTGGCAAGAAAGGGTGATCAAGGTAGCACTGTCAGGAGGCAATCACCTGGTTTCCTCCCTGAGGGATTCTGGATCAGTTCTTGATACTCTTTGCAAAGTGAAGAATGGTGAATTCAGGTTCATTTTTTCCACAGACTGGAATGGCAGGGCCCAAAATCTGAAACTGGCAAAGCTGTGAGAAAAATGATGCTTAGACAGTTTTAGGCAGTGTGGAGAGATGGTAAGAACATGTGGACTAATTTCTTATTGATAAGAAGAATGATTTTGTTTACATCAGCATGACTGGAAATGTTTGATTAGCTGTAACAATTACATTTAGTAGATTTATTAAGTACAAAGGAAATCAGTTGCATTGTTCAGAGTAAAGTGTCCCTGTCACTGCCTACTATAAGGAATGATTTTCTTTACAGTTTCCCTAAACATTAATTGTTTTGGCTGATATTTTTCATGCTAAGGCTCAGTCTGACTGATTCTTTTTCTTTTAGTAAAAACTTTAACAAAAAACCTGCTTTTTCTGAAGACAAGATTTGTGGGAAATGTGCTCCATTCAATGACCTTCTTTCAAATAAATAAATCCAGTGGTTCCTTCCTGAGATGTGTTAGTACTGGTAGTGGAATTAACCTCATTGGGATGAAATTTTGGAAGGTTGACATTTAGTAAAATGTCATCATAATACCAGGGAGATGCTTTTTGCTGTCTTGAAAATTACCCCGAATTTGCCCTGCTGATGAGGTTGTTCATGCACTTTGGAGACACCTCATATTCAAGAGCTTTGCTTCCAAAAGTTTCTGTCTTTACATGCTCACAGAGGAGTTATGCTCCTCTGTGATTAATTAAGGTTGCAGACAGGGCTGAGGGAAGTGGGACTGTGCTCCTTATTAGCTGATCTCCAGTAGCAAGGAGAAAAGGGATGCAGTAGCCATGAAGGAACGTATGAAGGAACAAGGAAAAGAGGTTGCAAGAGCCAAAGGCTTAGAAGCAAAAAGGGACTATGTGCAGGAACTTGGGGAACAGGGTTAAAGGATGGGAGCTGTTGGGGGCACAGAGGATAGGCAGGTGTCTGAGGAGTCAGAGTGGGAATAATGAAATGGAGGAGGGCATGGGGTACAGATATGTAAGAGACAAGTGAGATGGGGTAGGGGCATGGGGGAAGGGTCTGTGGCTGTTTCTGTCCAAAATACAGAATTCTGACTTTAGGCAGGTTATTACACAGGTGGGCAAGCTCTGAAATATGTTTAGACACTGCCTCCCTTGCTACCAAGGTAGAGGGTATATGGTAGATGAGTCAGGGGTCCACAGTGGAGGCAGCAAGGTATTGTTACAGTTAAGACAGTTGAATGATGCTCTGTGGGACTGCCTTCTGTTTTCAGCATCCGTGACGGAATTTCTGAATGGTAAAGATTTGCAATAAACTTTTCACAAGTGGCAGGTTAACCATGGACTCCTCGTTCTGTGCATGTCCACTGTGAAGTAGCTTTGGTTACTAGGAGCCCGTTACAAGGAGATTTAGAAAGAGTGGGGAGGGCTGGAAACTGAGAAATAGGATTTCTGTTGCCTCAGGTTGTATTACTAAAGTGAATGGAAAGTTTGTGCCTGCTTTCCCAGCTGCAGAATACAGATAATATGGCAACCTCACCTTAAAGGAGCACAGTGAGGGTATATTTAATGGCCATGAGAAACCTGGATGCTATGGGGAGACTCTGTCAGAGATGCTTAGCAGGACATTAATAATTTTGGATTCTATGCACAGTTTTGGCAGTGTGGAAGAAATCTTGAGGCTGTGCACTGCATATACAGGAGGATACCAAGCAGATTTCTACTTCAGCACTGAGGCAAGAGTCCAGTAGAAGAAAATAGCGAGTGGCGATGTGACTAAAAGTTGTCATAACATTTGAGTGCAACAGGGTTGTAGTATGATGCTCAATGATGTGAGATCTCAAATTTTCAAGCTTTTGGATGTTTGACTTAGCAATCTAATAAAATCTCTCTAACATGGCACTTTAAAGAAAAAAAGAAGTATTTTTGAAGGCACTATTATATTTTGGCAGCTGAAGTTGCTCACAGGTCCTTTGCAGAGATTTGTCCCTTCAGAAATTATTTTTCAATTAAAACTTGAGAAAAGGATTTCCAGAATTCCTAAACAGGAATATGGCATAGAACAGAGGAGACAATTCCTCCTGTACACAGGGCTCTCATGGATCTTCTAAGAGTCATCAGCATCCTATGTTTTATATCTAGTCCGAAATAGCCTACAGCTTGAAATGCATTCTCCTACGGCCTAGAGCAAGTGACAGGGGACTTGGTGTGACAGAAAGTATCATAGCTGACTCACTGGGAGTCCTTTCTCAGTGGTTATTTTTCTCCTAAACAGGATATGGCCATAGCTGGTCATAATACAGATGCAGGATGCTTGGAGTGTATCTGTTATCACTATATACAGACATATAGATATATGCATATATATACACACAAATAAAACTTCTTTAGGATGAAGTAATTATTTCTGACGTGAGGAATGTAGTTAAAAAATCAAAGTCTGCAAGTAGAATGATCCCTTACATTATTTGAATAAATGAAAGCAGAGAACAGAATATGTGATCTAAAAATAATTCTAATGTTAGGTGTTTCTTTTGTTCACAAGCTTGTTTGGTTAAAGCATAATTTGAACATAATGGTTTTGAGGCAGGGGTCTTTCTGAGAGAAAAAATATGCTTTTGTTTTCAATTAACTGAGTTTCATGTTATTTTCAGGTAGCTGTTGATAAATGGTATTTCATGCTTTGTTTCTTTTTTGATGATTCTTTGATCTGCAATGGATTGGACAGGACATGAAACAGTGTTTTGATGCAGTAACCAGGAGCTGGGGCAGACTGTAGTTTAATAGGAACATCAATTAATGTGAACAATGCATAAAAAAAACCCACAAAGGGAAGAAAGACAATTTACTAGGACTAGAGGTGCTTGATCTTGAAAAAAGATAAGTGTTCTGGTCTGACTGCACTGATATGGGTAATTGGACCCTTCCTTTGTACATGAGCGGGTTCATTCTATGATTAAATGGTGCAGTGAGATGCAGAAGAGCTCACAGCCTGCTGTAAGCGTTTGTTGTTGGCCATATATTTCTCTTCTTGGTTGTTTGTCACCCTGTTATGTAATGAGAGCTGGGAAATTCGATAAAATTAAAACCCTAACAGAATACAAAGATGAAAACGTGACTATACCTTGGTAGAGGTCTAATCTAAATCTTTTAATTGAAGTAATTAATTTTCTCACTATTTGGGGCAGTAACGAGCACTTTTCTAGCATCTGTCCAGCTGTGATGGAAATGTGTTTCCCAAGCTGCTGGCTGCATTTTCTGAATCAAGTGCATGGCTTGTGAAGGGTGGGCGAAGGTTGGCCAGGATGCCATCTGGTCTTGTCAGGGAGAGGAGGAAAAAACGCCTGGAGGTGCTGGAAGATGGCTGCAGCCCTTTCCACTAAGTAGACATAAATTAGCTAGTAATACCATCCAGGCATTGTGTTATGAAGCACTAATAACCTAGTTTCTCAGAGGGAAGAAAAAAAAAAGGCTAAATGCCAAGTGTTTAACTCAGCCACAAGACTCTGATCATTGCCCAGGAAATCAGTGTGACAGTGCAGATGTTACAAGGTGGTTTAGGCTATTTTTTAAAGAGAATTCTTCATGTATTACAAGACGAGAAGAGCATCTACAATTTTGCATGTAGAAAGGAGAAAGAGTGCTCATTTAGCGAAAGTTTAGAAAATATAAAGAGATGATTCAGAACATGCTAGGCAGGAACTGCCTAGTGACAGGAAATCTTTAAAATTTCAAAGGTGGGTAAGGACTTGAGAAATCCAAGGGTTTTCCTGAAAAATATTGCATTGGAAAACTCAACATCAGCCCCTAAATAGGCAGAGTAGTCTGCCCTGGTCTTTTTGATAGCAAAATCTGAATTAATTTTCAGGTTCAGATTTAGTTCAAACTGCATTTATAAAATTACATTGCAAGAGTGAAGTGTGTATGTCTTAATCAGGTATTTGTACACCTGTAAGGATTACTTTTCATTTTGCAGTTGAGGCTCCATGACTACTGACTGCTTTCAAAGACATCTTATTTTAATGAAGGCATAAATCACCATTACCTTTACTATACGCTCCTTTGTAGTCTTTATAATGGAACTCAAATATAACAGAGTACAGTGTCTGTTTTTTTCTCAACTCTCCCTTTTCTTTCTCTTCTGTTGTCTTGGATACTTTTACAAATAGCTTGTAAGGCACCTCTCTCACTACCCAAAGCAACTTTCTGCTTCTCACTAGGAAAGTGATGTCAAAAAGGTGAGGTTGTCAGTGGAAAGGAAGATGTAGACTCAAAGAAGAGGGAAAGTGTTGTAAAGAGGATTTGGAATTGTTCAGAAGAAGGTAAACATGGGTTAAATAGGGAAAGAACTTTGAAGAAAGCAAAGAAAAATAAATTATAAGAATATAGCAAATGAATAAGAAATTGTTTGGAGGGAAAGCAAGTTCCCTAAGTGAGACTGAGTGTGGAAAAAGTGATGCATTTTGCTGTGAGGTCTGGTCCTGTATTTTTAAAGGTTTTACTATTTGTCAGGATGATGCAGTCAAAATACTTAAAATTTTATGCACATCCCAGATAGAGGCTACGACTTATCCACCATTAGGGAAACCTTTCTTTAGTTTCTGCTTTTAATCTTCCTTTACCCACACTTCTGAAGAATTCTTTGACAAGGACGGTACCTGTTAATTTTTTTTAGTCTAGTGCACAGGTGTGGTAAACCATGCCATGTATTTCAAGCTTTAATATAATATAATTTCTCTTTATATACATCAAGTTCTTAGCCATGTTCATTGTTTTGAGGGATCTTCAGTGGGGGAAAATGCAATAATTATTCAGAGACTCCTGACCATGTCTGATTAGTAGACACACCTTGACTCAGCTGTAGAAGAAAGGCAGAGTTGGGAGAGGAAAACAGTGCTGAAATGAGAGAGAATGGAGAGGAATGCTCATACTAAAATATCTTTTCAAAGACTGGCCTGCATGAGATATGCTCTTGTTTTATCCTGAGTGGGTTAAACATGAGAACAGATGCTTTCAACTCAGGATTCAAGAGGCTTTGTGCTACTTCAGCTGGAGTGGTACCATCTCGGGGATGGTTCTGGGCATGTAAAGATCCTGGCACTTAGTTCTGATGTCTGAAGGCACAAAAGCAGGACGAGGGAAAGTGTTGCCACATCCAAGCCCTGCTAGGTCAGGGGACGGGCCACGGCTTTGTGGTGATTGCACCCACTGGACCCGAGGGACCTTTGCAAACAGCGAGAAACAGATTGATCTGGAAACTATTAAACACAAACCTTTAGCAACTTCTGGTGTCACCTTTAAGTGATTGCATGCAGGCAAAACCTTACTTAATCTTCTTCTGTTTTGATTAGTAGAATTTTTATGTCACTACTGTCAAGTCTGGCCTTGTCTACAGAGAACTGGGCTGTAGAAAATTCATGGGTTTTAATTCTTAAAATTTTCTGCAACAGTCATGAGTAATTGGTACTTACACATCATCCTGACAACCCCAGCCCAGTAATACTGAGCATTAAGACACAGCTTTTGCTTCTGCTCTTGTTAACCATAATTGGGAAAAGAGGAAATCAGAATTTGGTTTGGATTTGCGTGTCTATAACCTTATTTGTATATGTGAATTCAATGCAAAGAGTGTGTGTTTTCTTCAAGAATGAAGTCTCCAGCCTTTGCTGTTGAGGCAGCGAGTCACTAAGGGGTTTTAATAACAGTAGACACATTTGAGATGGGTTTGTGCATCTGCCCCTTCAATAGATGGCAGAAATAGAGCACATCCTGTACTGTATCCTGCGCAGTGCTTTTTTTCTCATCAGTGTTTATTACCAATACATTTTATTATTCAGCATTTAGCTCACCAGAGTGGATTGGGTGGGATTTTAGCTTCCTCTTTTCGCACCAAGCTGCCCCCTCTTAATGACTTTTGTGGCATCTCAACACCTGATGCACAGCTGAGGAAATTCACCCTGCTGACAATTTATTTTGACAGGCAGTGACATGCAAAACACTCCCACACATGAGACTACAAATTGGCTTCTTGAGAGATCTTGCTTCTTGACTGGCATCCCACTTTCCAAAAGGGAAATGCAAGCAGTCCAACTCTCCTCCTCTCCTTGGGGCAACTTCAAGCAACAGAATGCACACATACTTGAGAAAGGAACCACCTTACATGAATATTAAAAAGTCAGCTACCACCTAGCTTGAAAATGCTTTCTGAATATTTCCAGTAGATAAAGGGGCAAAGCCAAGTTTTCCACATGGAAAGTAAGTTTTTACTTTGGAGTACATTTAAAGGATAAAAAATGATGATGTCGAAGTGCAGATAGCTGGGTACCTTGGTTTCCTTTGTGGTTTACTATAACAGCTATTAATCTGCTTTCCACTCTCTGGCTGATAGCCAAGACTGAAGCAGTAGAGTCTCTTTTCTCTTTTTTTTTTTTTTAACATTTGTGTTCTTTTTTCCCTTTTGCTGCCATCCTTGCTTGCCTACTTATAGTCCTTGGTTTGCAAAGCTGAATCTTCTCTGAGAACTAAAACAGCTTTACAGCAAAGAAGACAGGAATATATCAAGAGAATAACTTCTCATAATCTTGTTTTCTTTTTGTCTGGGTAAAAGAAAATGACATTTGATAATTTAATTTTTAGGGCCTACTGCTTTCCCTGCAAACATTGTACATGTGGTAACTGTACCTGGCAGGAGCAGGGTAGTAAGAGTGGATCTGACAATGCCACTGTAGAATGTGAATATCCCTCTCCAGATTTATGGACTGAAAACAACAGACCTACTGTCCCCAGTGGCATTAAACGCACTGCAAAAGGGGATGGATGGGTTTACTGGGATGATAAAGGATGATTGACAGAAAGATATATTATTCTAGGTATACTTTAAGCACTGTTATAAATATAGCTCGAATATTCTCCAGCATGGCAGGCTTACAATCCAATCAAGGTTGGAAAAGTTGTGTACTTTGTAGTTTTAGATATGAAGGACTGTATTTGCATGTACTTCTTACTCATTTGTAAGAGCTGAAGTAAGAAGACACCAAGCAAAACAACAAAAACCAAACCCCAAATCCCCCAGTCCTAGTTTTCTGAGCATTGCACAGGAATAGCAAGCCCATGTCCATGTGCTCTGTCCCTGCCATAAGGAGCTGCCATCTGCTTGGAGAGGAGACTGGTTCTTAATGTGTTCTCACTCAGTACCAAGCTGTCTTATCAAAGCCAAAACTAGTAATCTTCAGAGCCCGGGAAGGAAACACAGTCCCGTACATGTGTTACACACACATTGGCCTGCATACTGTGCTCAAGCTTTCACACCTGGACTTCTCATAATATGCATTCAGACTGCATTTATGTTCCTGTTCATGTTCCTAAGTTCTGGTTTAACAGGCTTTCAAAGAGAATAGAAATGGAGTTTGGTAAAATAGCTGCTCTAAACTATCACACAGAAGTACTACTTTGCCTGAGTTGACTGTGTTGAACTCAAAAAGGCCAAACATTTCCATAATTCTTCAGATATCTTCATGTTTGTATTTCTGCTATGGCTGGAAACTGGGAAATGTCAAAAATACCATGCAACAAAAAGCTAAAGACAAAAAAAGACAGTTGTGTGAAAATAGGTCATCTTTTGAGTTTTACAATTGAGTATTTTAGACCTGCAAAGATTAGTGTTTGGGTGGGGCTGGCAGTGATATTCTGACATGAGCCTTCACTTGATGCTTGGAACAAAAAGTGAGATTTTTCATTGGGGCTGCTTGGAAAACTCATTGTTTCCCGGGTTTTGTGTCTTGGCATGGCTGCTCTGCAGGGAGCTGCACTTTCTCTTCCATGTCTGGACTGAGTGTCTGAGTCCCCTGGCTCTGGGCTTCTATGGCAGGGGGTAGGAGGTACAGTGACTCTTTAACATGCCTGCCGATGGACCTGGGTGAGCAGAGAAACTTCTGAAGGCTTAAAAACATTCAAATTGTCCCTGCTTGCCTGCTGCTCCTCTGTACTAGGGAAGGAGCACTAGAACCCCAGCTTTGTCTTGGTATTTGAGACAGAGAGTGTTTGGCAGGACTGGCACAGAGGTGTGTGCAAGGGAGGGAAATACATGGGGAGCAGGGCCATAGCACAGAGCCTTGCTGAGGTTCTGGCAGTGCTGATGCCCATGGGCAAGCAGGGACAGATGGACCTGGCTAAATTATGCCAAGAGCTGAAATCAGAGAGCCAGAGGTGGCTTGGAGCCAGTGTAACCCTGACTCCTAGATTCCTGTTTCTGTGCCAGGCATCTAAAAGTGCAGCACAAAAGCCACAACTGAAACTCCCATTAGAAGTTTTAGTCTCCATCAATTAGTCTATAGCAGGAGGGTAAACAGCTCAGCAGTTCTGCTCTGCCTAGGATCTGTGTGTTATGCATATTAAAGTGAGGCTTTCTTAGTGCTTAGCACTTGTAAAAATCAGGCCACTTATATTTTAACATAATTGCAAGAATCTGTTTCTGAGGGATTTGTGTGCTTCCAGAACAAAATGCTATTTCTCAAAAGTGACTTGTTGGCATTGTTGTAACAAACACACCATTTAGGGCAGCTTCTGGATTGTTTAGAAACCCAAAATGGCCTAAGATTTTTTATTTGGGTGGTATCTCAAGACACCAAGCAGCTGATTTGCTGCACCTCCATCTAGCCTGAGGGCCAAGTGGAGCTGTGTCTTATGAACCAGGTTATACCTGAGGTGCTAAAAATGGGGCTGTCATGGCATTGGGCTTAGCAAAATAATTTCTTTCTCTGAGTTAAATAAAAGTTGAAGTCATGACAAAGTTACCTCTGCTTTTATCTCTTCCTGGAAGAAGTAAAAGTGCACAGATTTGTTATTGGGGAAAAGCCAGATGTTTTGTTACCTAATAGATAACGCTTTTAATTTAATGTAGAATGGTAAGTGCATAGATGTAGCCAGTTTAGCTCCTGTTCAAGGTCCTCTTAACAATGACCTGTGTCAAATGACATCCAATCCCTTGACATACAATTTGTTTTTTCACTAGATGTGCCTAGATCTCACTTTCTCTTAGGGTTAGAGCCACATCAGCTACTGCCTTTCCTTTGCCTTTTTGACTCCCAAATTCATCAACACACTGTCAGATAGGTCAGTGAGGATTTTGAAGATTTAATTAAAATCTGGAAATGGAAGAATAGCATTTCAAAGAAGCTGGGATAAGGATCTCTTCAAAATAATTTTCTTGCATTCCACTGAGATGTTTTGGTGCCATGTGATGATAAGAAAGGCCAAGTATTTAAAAAAAGACAAAACAAAAAACCAAATCCAAACAAACTGTGATCATCCTACAGTGATTCTGCTGCTCATTTGGAAATACCTTCTTTTTCAAGTAAACACCAAGCCAGCTTGCTCAGGCCATATTTTGAGGTAGAAATATCTTATCCAAGATGAATTTCATAGAACATTTCTCTATCCTTCTTCTATTTTGAAATTAACGTTAGGCATGTTTGGGTTTATATCTGATTTTGCAATAAAATCTTCTATTCCCTTTTTAAGCAGCAATTCCCAGACAACTCCTCTGGGTGTCACCACAGCTTCAGGTACAGCTGCATTGTGGTGTTACAAGTCTTCATTAAAACATTCCACAGTGGACAGAGGAATGGTAAGAGAGAAAAAGTTAAACAGTAGTGAAAAAAGATATGTGACAATATAAGGGACACTGACATGCCTGAGACCCAGCATGGAATACATCTGAGCTGCCCTGGTTTCCCTAAGAAGCACCAATTACTTTCCTGCAGGTTGGACTTCATGTGAGCAGCCTGAGGTTGCTGTGCAGGTAGAGACTGAGACTGCTGGAGGAAGTTACAGAGATCCTAGAAGGAATACTGATCTTTTCCTTTAGCAGGATTAGGAAAGGATAATCTCTCTAGGGTTTGTCTCTAGATTGCTGTTGCAGGCTACAGAACATGTCCAAACAGATTTCTGCAAACTAATAAATAACTTGAATGGAATTTCTTAGATTCAGCGAGTTTTGCTGGTCAGCATTTTCCCACGTGTGAGACAGTGTGGCCATTGTCTACGAGAAATATTTGAGAGGAAAGAATGACAGGAAAAATGGGATAGCAAAACCAGAAAGCTTTGTAGAGAGACTTTAAGAATTGCAGAAAACCTTGGGTTGGGAAGGACCTCTGAAGGTCATCTAATACAAATCTTCAGAATAGATCCAGCTAGATGAAGTTCAGAGCCTTTTCCAGATGAATTTCGAATATCTGAAAAACTGGAGATTCAAAAATTTCTTTACACAGCTTGTTCTTCTCTTTGGTCATCCACATGGTAAACACTTTTTCCCTAACATCTCATCTGAATTTCCCATGTGCCAGCTTGTGACTCTTGCTTATTTCTTCATGGAGACTCTGTTCTCTATACTTTTCTCTTAAGTAGTTGAATGCAGCAATTAGATTTTGCCCAAGCCTTCTCTTCTTACTGAATGAATCCATCTTCCACAGCCTCTCCTGCTATGCCCACACCATCTCTGCAGCACTTTCTGGAACTCAGTCCACTTTGTCAAAGTGTGTCTTGTTCTCAAGTCTCACAAGCACTGAATAAAGGGTCAAAAATCACTTCCATCAACTTTATGGCTCTGCTCTAGCAAATACAGCTCAGTTTGTCATTGTCCCTTTCTGTCCCAGGGAACTCTGCTGACAGATGTTCAACTTGTGCTCTGCTAACATCAGGCACCCTTTCTGAAAAGCTGTTTTCAGCTGTTAGACCCCCAGTCTGTCTTATTGCATGGGTTTGCTCTTCCTGAAGTGCAGGACTTTGCATTTGGCTTTGCTGAACTTGCTAATTGGCTGCACTTCTCCAGCCTCTGATGGTAACTCTGATCTGGGAATGTAAAGGGTCAAAGTGAAAGTGTGGGGAAGCTCTCAGTAATTCTTAGGCTTTTATTTTTCATCAAGTGCCATGGCAGGGAATGGTGATGCCCAGACTGAGCATTATCTGGTCAGGGACTAGGAAAGCAAGCCAGTCTGCCTTTCTACCAGGAAGATGATGTACTGTTTGCAGCTGGGACTGCAGGGGGAGTGTCAGT